>JASDQU010012983.1:86415-124143 GCA_032191745.1 Picea mariana | reverse complement strand
ACATTGATGAATAGTATAAGCATGAATGTTATCATGACTAAGTGTTGCCATCAATGTCAGTGTTACCATCAATGCTAAAGGGGGAGATTGTCAAACAATTGGCTTAGGTTAATGGATAGTTGGTATGGATTGTTGGTTTTCATTGGTGTCAACTATTGGAGAGTGATATTATAGATTGATGTCAACCATTAGTGATTGATGTCAACCCTTGGAGAAAGTCCGATAGCGAATTTCGGTAGCACAAAGGTTTGGGTAATGGACCCAAGGTTGTTTCATGTATAATGGTATGATTTTTAATATATTTTAAGGTAAGACTATTCTATATGGATAGTACATGTCATTCCATTTCTGGTGGTATGTGGAATGTCACATTAACACCTTGCGGTTAGAGAGGTATGGCCTTGAGAAGTTGGAGAACCTAGGTTTGGGTAATGGACCGAGGTTTGTTTGATGGATAATGGTATGAGTTTTAATATATTTTAAGGAAACACTATTCTAGATGGATAGTACATGTCATTCCATTTTAAGTGGTATGTGGAATATCGCATTACTCCTCACGGTTAGAGAGTTATGGGCATGTTAAGTTGGAGGACCCTCATGAGTCATCTAGAAGCCCCAAAAGGTCAAAGTAGTCAAAGTGATTTAAGATATTTTTAGAAGTTAAATAATAAAGTGAAGTGATAAGTGTACTATAATTCAAAGTTAATACAAAATAAAACATTTAAATAATAAAGTTAATAGAGARATTACTAAGTTGATAGGTGGTTAGAAGTGGGTTAGCCCTAAAATAAGGAAACTGGTTTAAGATGGTTAGAAGGTAACCCCTTGAGGTAAGGTGAAGTAAAGAAGGCCGAAATTCAAGGGAGGATAAATTCTTTTGATGATGCTTTCTACARTATGTTATTTACAAGTCATCTCACCATTTTTGCAATAATTTTTTTTCTATAAGGATTTAGACTGTGGAATTGATAGGCCATTGAGAAAACATATCCAAGTAGTAGTGATACAAATTTAAGCTTATGGGTCGTTGCAGTTTTGGAGTTACACTCTGTGGAAAATAGAGTTTGTGGCTAGTCCTAAAACTAGTCTAAAATAGGTGTTTCGGGTAAAAACGTCATAACTTCTTCATATCAGATCCAAATTAAGTAATACCAAACATTGTTGGTTAGATTACAGTTTTTAGTATTCTATGTAAAGTTTCCGTATCCATACAAAAAATATTCCATGCGGGGCACACTCTACAATTTCGCTCTCTAGAATAAGCTAGAATTCAACAAGGTATGCCATTTTTTCTATAATTCCTTTTATGAGAGGTTCCAAGTAGTGAAAACTGGAGGAATATCATAAAACACATTGAATAACATTATGTACTATTTTTAGATCTTTGTTCATTACAGGTACATAGTTATGATTATTTCAAGTTAGGGTTGTTGACTAATCCAAAACTAGTCATGTGAGACTAAAGTAAAGCTTGATAAAAATGCTAGTCTTTTGTTGTTTGTAGGTATGTGATCATATACACCAAGTCTATTACAGAGTTACAGATCATATTTGGATGATGAAATTGATGAGGGCTTTTGGTTGAGGTACATATTGGGTACATGGTTGAGACAAGTAGCTGATGAGTTGGCACATACATGAGGTGTCTAGTTGATGATGTTGGTACATATTGATGAGTCATAGTTGATGAATAGTTGATACATGATTGGTACATACTTGGTACATGGTTGGAGGCAATTGTTAGTAGTATTGTTGACACATGGTTTATGGATGATGTAGAATACTTATGTTGGTATATTATTAGAAGCACATATTGATCTCGGTGATGATTATGAATTGTTGTGTTATGGTTGGTTGATGCACATATTTGAGAGTTGTCTTGGTGATTGATATTGGTGATTAGATCTCATTTGGTTGATAAGATTGATGAGACAGGTTGTTGTGATAGGTTTTTTGGACAGGTTGTTGTGACAGGTTATTTGTACAGGTTTGATGCATGGTTGATGCAATTGTTCATGGTACATGTTTTGTATAGGTTTGGTGCATGGTTGATGCACTTGTTTATGGTATAGGTTTTGTACAGGTTGGTGAATGGTTGATGCTCTTGTTTATGGTACAGGTTGGTGCATGGTTGATGCACTTGTTTATGGTACAGGTTGATTATAGGTTGATTGGTACATGTTTACAATAGTATATCTCACAGTGATAGTGTGACAGTGGTTCCATCATTTTACTTATACATCAGGGCGGTTGGACAGGGCAAGGACAGATGGTTGTATCCACCTTTCGATTGTATCCAGAGAACATAATGGGTTGTAGCCTCATTCTTGTTGTAGCCAGAGAATTGGGGAGTTGGATCTTCTCTCAAGTTGTAGCCTGATAAACTAGGGGGTTGGAGCCTCCTTCCAGTTGTAGTTGGAAAACAAAGGAAGTTGGTGCTTCCAATGAATGTAATTCTTCAAGACATATAAGAAAAATAATTCTGTGGTTTTCTCCCACTTTGGGTTTTCACGTAAAACACTGGTGTACTGTGTATGTGTATGATTGTTCATTTGTTCAATGCTTATTTACTCTGCATTTATTGGATGATAATGCTACATTGATATAACTCTTGGATTATATGGTTAAAAAGAATTAAATTTCTCAATTATTGATTCACCCCCCTCTCAGTAATCCAACAACTCTCCCTCTCTTGGCTCGGCTAACACTACATCCAACGCTATTGACGATGTGTCCACATGAATGTGAAACTCTTTCTACCCATCTGCGAACACTAGAATGGGCGTAGTTACTAAATTCTCTTTCAATACATCCAGAACCTTCTGAATGTCTTCATTCCACTGCAAATTAGCTTCTTTTTTCAATAACTTATCCATTGGAGATGTAATCTATGCATAACCTTTAATAGATTTTCTATAATATCCAATATGACCCAATGTTGTTCTCAATTGTATAATTTATTCAAGCAGTGGAAAATTAACAATTACTGCTATCTTAGAAGGATCAACTAACAAACCATGCTTTCATACCACATGACCTAGCAATGTCCCAAAAAGTGCACAAAAAATACATTTCTTCAAATTCAATGAAATATGATATTGTCTACATTTATCAAGCATCAACCTTAGATTTTTTATGTGATATTTAAATAGGCTAAATATAGTCTAATCATCTAAGTACRCTTCAAGARACTTATGAATAAACTCCTTAAAGGTTGTGACAACTACTCTAGAAAACATAGTAGGTGCATTATTTAACCCAAATGACATGGCTATGTACTGATAACTTCCCCATTCTATTGCAAATATCATCTCATGTCTATTTTTTAGCACAATCTTTATCGGATGGTATCCTGAAAAGCCATCAATGAACAAGTAGGCCTCCTGCCCTCCTACATTCTCTAATACATTGTCTGTAAAGGGCGTCGGAAATGGGTCATGAAAACATGCATCATTCAACTTCCTTAGGTATACACAAATCCTAATACCCTCTTCTTTCTTATCTTTAACCACCATTGAAGTTATCCATTCAGACTCTGCAATGGGTTCAATTATACCAACTTCTATCATCTTGTCCAACTCTACTTTCATTTTTTCCTTGTACTTTGGATTCAACATGTAAGGTCTTTGTCTTACTGGATTAGCATCCGGTTTTAAAGGGATATTCATTTCTACTAATTCTCTATCTATTCCCTTTATCTCTGAAAAGGTTGTTGGAAAGAGGTCTTGATACTTGCGCAATAGGTTTGCAATATTTTCCACAGTCTCATCATTCCAATAATCACCAATGTTTGCAAATTTCAGTTTCTCCTTCATGCCAATGTTCAATTTATGAAATATTAAGAGATTCACATATGTGTTAGATTCAAGTTCTGGACCTACTACGTTTCACTCCCCTTCAGTCTTTATTACTTGTACATTTCTTGGGTCTTCTTCTTCTTGGTCTTTCTTGATAACATTATAACATTCTAATAGCTCATGAACTGTTGTAGGCTCCTTGTGCGTACTGCATGTGGGTACTATTTATACTTGACCTTATGTCATAAAATTGTTTCCTCTAATGACTTGTAAAGTGAAATCTACTAAAGGTGACTCAAATTCAAAATTAAATGTTACCTTAAAGTTTCAGGTGAGCTCTTCCCAGTTTGTTATCCCTCTACACACTTATAAATCTAAATAATAGTTCTTGGGAACTGTCTCTAGTGTATGTATGAACCTATGAATCCATTCCTATTTCGGTACATGCCTCCAAGTTGTAATAGATCGTGTGACATGATCCTTCAGATCTCCCATCCCTGTATATTTGTGAATAATTTCTTCTGTTCCAAACCTAATCTGCATCATCGTTTTATAATTTTTCCAATCCTTTATCCCTTCCTTGTGGGTTTCCCACCATCTCACTGGAGTTTCTCTCAGTGCCACATATAATGCTAACAAATTTTGTTTTTTGGGTATCTGTAGCTCAAATTCAGTGTCAAAATAACTTACCTCAGTTAATCCCTCAAACTTTGGTGTATCACATACGTCTGTTTCGATCCAGCACAAAGAATGAGTAATGCAAGCACATCTTCTGGTTGGCACTTCATGCAACTAGTGCTTTCAATGTTCAAGTCCTTCCTATGAGTTTGATGTGCACAAGGTTATGCTTCTCCAACTAAGTACACCATTTGTAGTGGGATTGATGTAGTCATCCATGTGTTCTTTCAGATTATATAAGTTATCAATTTCCTTTTTTGCAGACTCTACATATCTTCTTGCTTCCATGGGTTCTAACAACACAGTGTCCTTTAAGCCTCCTCCTTAAAAAATATCTCTCTTTTATTCAAGTCAATAATCACATGATTTTAGAAGGCCCAATATAGTTCAAGTAAGGCTAGATATGACTGACTGTTATCCATGATCTTAATAACCTCAAAGTCAGCTACACTATGCACTCTATATATATTAATATGTACTCCTACCAATATCTTGATTGGAATTATATTATGTTAATTAGCCAACCTCAACTGAATAGTTGAGAAAAATAGCTTTGGTTTCCCCATCATCTCCCATTTCTGTATAGGAATAAAATTGACATCTAATCCCAAGTCTAAAATGACACTGTCCATTTCATATTCTCTTATCTACGAACGTAATCTAAACTCTTTGTCCATCCTCTTCTTGCATAAGACTTGGTTCACTTCTTTCTGTGTCATAGGTACTTATCTATATTGTGTACATTGATCAATCATTACACACAATGCATTCAATGTTGTTTCATCCTGTGTCAACTCTAAACATATCTTTATAAAGTATTTCAAATTATTTACCTTTTTGAATGGCATTTATTGAATAAAGCAATCCTAAACCGATGGCATATCATATATTGGTGGCGTATTTGACGTTGTGGTGCATACCCCACCCCCTTCCCTATGGATTCGGGGTTGTGCGACTTCCCATTCTAGGATTGTTCAAGTCATCGAACCGAATGTCTTAGAGGATCCTAATGGAAACTAGTTTAACTTGACACGGGCCCTTCTCCTTCTCGATGCAGGCTATGTGTCACCCACATACCCTCTCCTTAGTGCTTTTCAAATATTAACGCCAACAGACGCTAGCTCCCTATGCTAGGATTCCTCCTTGATATGACCACAGACTCCAACCATGGGATATCTCCCTTCATGATTCTGTGCTTCATAAATTTAGTGAGCTTCTTACTCCCTTTTCCCTGATTCCCAAATCATTGAATTCTCCAGGACCAAATCTATGGTCCACGTTCACCTTACGATCAATGGTTGATATCAAATCGCAAGTTTGGACTTTGCAAATCCTCCCTTATCCCAACTCTACTCTCGATTTTTGAATCAACGAAGTGATATTTCTCGCCACGCATCCTATCTCAATGGACGACCAAGATTTCTTCAGCTCTTAGCTCTTCGGGTATTCTCGCCTCTTGAATTTTCTCTGAAGGGTTCCTCCCCCGAAGTACGTAGGTCTCTTCCACGTTTCCTGCCATATCTGATGGCCTAGATTCAAATCCCTTCTCATGACTTCACGAAGATCCTTGTTTTCTCCGAACAAACCTCTCAAATTTCTTTCTCCCAAACCTCTCGATATTCTGCCACCTGTCTCGTCCGACGATGGACAATTTCATGGTCTTCGAGACTTTAGCAAGTCTTCGAACCCTTTGCACACTTAGCATAAATTTATATTTCGAGACTTAGGCTATTCTCAAACTCCTTCTTCACTCCCTACAAAGTTATGCAGAGACTCTACTGTGACTTTCCTCAGCTTGAAAACCTTCAAAGATCATCGCTCCTCTGCGAACTTTCTCTTTCTCTCCTGGCAGTTTATCTCTCTTCCTCTTGATCTTATAGAATAGATTTACAATATCCTCTGCACCCTCTTTGTGCTTGACTCAACTTCTCGATGGATTCTCCCTTAGCCTATCTGAGAATCTTAAGGCATCTCGTTTCCTTTGTCGATGCACTCTTGCAAAGCCTTCCTTCCTTAGAGTGTTCAAAAACATTGGGGTTCTCTTAAGGATAACAACACTTCCAATCGTGTTTCTCTTGTACACTCTCATACTTTATCTATGCCCTCCTGACATAATGTTTTGGAGTGTTCAGTAACTCTGGACTATGTTTCCTCCTACATAGTCTTTCTTTCCAAGGTACCCAACCACCTATAAATTTCCTCCCAAGTCTATGAATTATCCTGGTATGCCCTCCTATCATCTTCTCTTATGATTCCATTGATTTCAAACACATACTCCTTACGTCGGCTCACAGATTTTCCGCACTCTATCGTGCACTCCTTGCGCTTAGCCTAGAGAACTAGACTTAATTCAACACACTTGCAGATAGAAAACTATATCTCTATCCCTGGATACGATTTATAACATTCATATACAACTCAAATGCATACAAATGGCATTCATAATACAACATCCGTTACATAAAAATTGATATAAAAAAAAACGGTCATTTTATATTAATGACAGAATATCAAATTACAGATATTTGAGTCTGGACTACGACTAAGTCTCGACTCTCATCAACCTCCATAACTTGGATTACAATGATTTTTCATCAAACTCCAGGAAATTCTATTAGGCATACAATACAAATATTTATATAAGAGGGAATTCAATGAGCTTCCCTCCAAGCTAAATTAGTGGTGTCAAATCACCATTGAAAACACTTGTCTAAGGGGAAAATTACAATGATGGAAATCTACTCCAAATTGGATGCATATCCCTCCTACCGTCAACCACTTAATGGTGACCTTGTCTCTACCTTGTGCGAAGGCACAACTTGGCTCTTCTATCTTGTCCTCATTAAATGCCTGGATCATGCTTTGGATTCTCGAGGAAATATGAGATGGTGGCACATCTCCCTTCCTTGAATGCGCACCATATGTGTTAATTGACTGGTGCATGCTGAGGTGGAGTGATGCTCCTGCATCATACTCCATGGCTAAAAAAATCATGAGCTCCTACTCATGAGCTCTCTAGCATGGTTGAAATCCTCCTCTATCCCAAACTTTCTCCTGGAGCTATCTTTGGGATCCTCTGCTTCCCTACTATTGTTGCATCATCCTCGCTACTCATGCAGGTTTCCTTTTGTCTAGTTTCCTCGTGCTGACCACTTCCTTTGCTGATCCCAACATCAACTTCCTTATTTTATCAACCACTTCGTCTAGCTGCTCCATCGGCTTTTGCAGACTATCTTGCTTCATTTTTCCCTTGTCCATGGGTAAATCACACCGATCTCCCATGTTGTTTTCCTCATCTTTTGTGGCCTTATCTTGCCACTCTGTTGTAGTCTCCACTTCTACAGACTTCTTATCAGTTGACTTTTGTTTAGCTATTACTTTTGACAGATTGACTCCTGTTAGTTCTTCGGCCAGTTCCTTTCCAACTCCTTCCATCCACAACTCGTGCTAGTGTGTCTCCTTTGGAATGGATATCTTATGAAAGCCACCTTATGGATCCTGATAGTCTAACCAATCCTCCAGTGCATTTATCTCCATATCCCACTAGGTGATTAATCCAACTGGGCATTCTCCTTCTGTTGGGACAAACTTCAATATATGTTTTTCCTCCATGACAGTCTCAGTTTGTTGTCTTTCTATCACATCTGCAACATATGTGCTAGCCTCTCCTTGGCCTCTTGGTAGGAATATATAGACTCCTCCAATGATCAGAATGATCCTCTGATCCTTCTCCTTGATGGTGGAATTTTTCAACTTCTCATCATATTCATTCACACAGTTCACAATTCCACTCGAATATCAATCTGAGTGAGGTCTTTCTTATTCTTCCTCCTCATTTGTCAACACCCTCTGATGTGAACTCTCGGATGATCTCATCTCTCCTCCCTTGCCCACTTGGAAATTTGGGATGTATCATTTGCCCACCTAACAGTTTGTGAGATCCACTGATCCCCTCTCATTTCCCACCTAGAAACCTATGGGACCTCTACCATATCTCTTTCCCTCGTCACTAAGGTTTTCAGCATACCTCAGCCACCTTTTTAACACCTGTTTCTGCCCTCAAGCCAACAACTTCTGAAAAAACCATTAATTTTTCCTCTTCAAAGGCCATTCATACCTCCAATGCACCTTTGCCTCCTGCTGCATATTGAATGCTAGCTTCTCCATTTCTTCCTGGATTTCACTAAGCTCCTTGTCCATATCCAATTTTCTTCTCTACGAATGGACTTCTCCTTGACCGTGTTCGTAACTTCCAATTTCCATATTGCTTCACCTACAGTCCACTTGACTCTTTATGATCTATTTCACACCTTGGAAAAGTTTCCACAGAGCATCTTACTCTGTCTCCTTTCACCTTTTCCTACAATCTGTAGACAATCAGGCTCTGATACCACCTGGTGCATACCCCACCCCCTTCCCTCTAGATTCAGGGATGCTCGACTTCCTAGTCTAGGATCATTCAAGTCATCGAACCAAATGGCTCATCGACTCCTAATGGAAACTAGTTTAACTTGACACATGCCTTTATCCTTCTTGGCACAGGTTATGTGGTGTTATAACCCTAAATTGCACTACCCATGCTTACCTGGCATCAGGCCAACTCATTGCCCTTCATTGCCAAAGCCATGCTGAACAGACTCTTCAAAAACATCCTAAATTAAGTAGCTCACGCCCTAACCTATCACTAGGCGCGTTGGAACACTGGCAGGCCTTATGCTGCACACGTTAGAATGCGGGCTGACCCACTACAGCCAGCGTTTACCTAACAAAGCAAAAAATCAGGAAAGTTTCCGATGGAACGAGAAGCTTTTGGTCAGTTAACTGGAACTCCCTGCCATGCATGGCTGAGAGTTCATCTCAAACCCTAGCTCCTTCTAGCCTATAAAAGAAGGGGTAGGGGTACTATTCAAGGGGAGGAAATTCATAGAAAAGAAACTCTACCAAATTGCCGAATCCGTTTTTTCCCAACCCTTTAGCCTTTCCTCAAGCTTTAGGAGAATTCAAGCAAAGCAGTTGGAGGACAAAGAAGAGGAGGAGCCCAGGATTAGGATCAAGGAATGGTGGCCGATCTCTATAATCATTGTAAGTTGATTCATCTTGAGATTAATAAAAAGATACTTTTCCCGTCCCAAATGCATGAGTCTTATGTGTTTCATTTGATTTATGTTTAATCTCTAATCCTCTAGTAGAACAATAGCATGCATGCGTAGTTTTGTCTTGATTGCAGGATCGCTTTTTGGAAGGAGCGGCGGAAGAAACGGGATAAAGCTCAATGAAGGATCTACACCAACCGTCGATAAAAAGGTTAGTTGGTTCTTCCCATGTTTTCATGTGAAAAAGGGTTTTAAGTTTGGGGTAGAAGGTTAAAAGTAATTCTTGAAGGGTCATGATCTGCATGCAAGTTTAAACCCTAGCTTGTTAGTCCGTAGGGTAGAATAACCCCACAACATGTGGAACCCATGAACCCTCTCCTTAATGATTTTCAAATATTAATGCCAATGGACACTAGCTCCCTATGCTAGGATTCCTCCTTGATGTGACCACAGACTCCAACCATGGGCTAGCTCCCTTCACGACTCTGTGCCTCAGAACTTTTGTGCACTGCTTACTCCCTTTTCCTCGATTCCCGAATCGATGAATTCTCCAGGACAAAATCTATGGTCCACGTTCTCCTTACGATCAATGGTTGAGATCAAAGCACGAGTTCATACATTGMAAATCCTCCCTTATCCCAACTTTTCTCCTCGCAATTTTTAAATCARAGAAGTGTTGATTTCTCGCCACGCGTCCTATCTCGATGGACGACTAAGATTTCTTTGGCTCTGAGCTCTTCGGGTATTCTCTCCTCTTGAATTTTCTCCGAAGGGTTCCTCCCCCGAAGTACGTATATCTCTTCCACATGTCCTTCCATATCCAATGGACTGGATTCAAATATCTCTTTGTGATTTTGCAAAGATCCTTGTTTGCTCTCGGCAAACCTCCCAAAGTTCTTTCTCATGAACCTCTCAATCTTCTTCCACCTATCTCCTCCGATGATGCATGATTTCATGACCTTTGGGACTTCGACAGGTCCTTGACCCCTTTGCAAACTTAACGCAAATTTATATTTTTAGACTTGGATATTCTTGAACTCCTTTTACACTCCCTGCATATTTCTACATAGACTCTATTGTGACTTTGCTCATCTGGAAAACCTTTAAAGATCACCGCTCCTCTGTGAAATTTCTCTTTCCCTCCTAACAATTTATCACTCTTCCTCCTGAGCTTGTAGAATGGATTTACAATCTCCTYAGTGCCCTCCTTGTGCTCGACTCAGGTTCTTGATGGCTTCTCCCTTAGCCTATCTAAGCATCTTAAAGCATCTTCTTTCCTTCGTCGATGCACTCTTGCAAAGCCTTCCTTCCTCAGAGTGTTCAACAACCCTAGGGTCCTCTTAAGGATAACAACACTTCCAATTGTGTTTCTCTTGTATGTTCTCATACTTTCTCTATGCCCTCATGGCAGAGTGTTTCAGAGTGTTCAGTAACTCTAGACTGTGTTTCCTCCTACACAATCTTTCTTTCCAAAGTACCCAAACACCTTTTAGACTTGGATATTCTTGAACTCCTTTTACACTCCCTGCATATTTCTACATAGACTCTATTGTGACTTTGCTCATCTGGAAAACCTTTAAAGATCACCGCTCCTCTGTGAAATTTCTCTTTCCCTCCTAACAATTTATCACTCTTCCTCCTGAGCTTGTAGAATGGATTTACAATCTCCTTAGTGCCCTCCTTGTGCTCGACTCAGGTTCTTGATGGCTTCTCCCTTAGCCTATCTAAGCATCTTAAAGCATCTTCTTTCCTTCGTCGATGCACTCTTGCAAAGCCTTCCTTCCTCAGAGTGTTCAACAACCCTAGGGTCCTCTTAAGGATAACAACACTTCCAATTGTGTTTCTCTTGTATGTTCTCATACTTTCTCTATGCCCTCATGGCAGAGTGTTTCAGAGTGTTCAGTAACTCTAGACTGTGTTTCCTCCTACACAATCTTTCTTTCCAAAGTACCCAAACACCTTGAAATTTCCTCCCATGTCTGTGAATTATCCTGGTATGCCCTATTGGTCACTTCTCTTCTAATTCCACTGAGTTAAGACATGCACTCCTTGTGTCGACTCGCAGAGTTTTCACTCTGTCGCGCACTCCTTACACATAGCCTAGAGAACCAGACTTAATTCAACACACTTACGGATAGAAAATTGTATCTCTATCCCTGCAGATGATTTTTAACATTCATATACAACTCAAATGAATACAAATGACATTCATAACAAAACATACATTATACAGAAATTGATAACAGGAAAAACTATCATTTTCTATTAATGGTAGAATATTAAATTATAGATATTTGAGTCCGGATTGTGATTGAGTCTCGGATCTCATCAAACTCCCTAACTTGGCTTACAATGATTTTTCATCAAGTTCCAACAACTTCTATTAGGCATACAATACAAATATTTATACAAGAGGGGCTTCGACGAGCTTCCCTCCAAGATAAACTAGTGGTGTCAAATCACCATTCAAAACGCCTGTCTAATGGGAAAATTACAATGATGGAAATCTTCTTCGAATCGGATGCAGATCCCTCCTACTGTCAACCACTTAATGGAGACCTTGTCTCCAGGTTGTGTGAAGGAAAAACTTGGCTCTTCCAGCTTGTCCTCATTAAATTCTTGGATCACACTTTGAATTCTCTAGGCAAGATGTGATCAAAATCTGGACCAAGGGTCAAAAATTTGCTCAAATTTCAAAGTGCTCGAAATGCGATGAAAACAGTGCCATTGTGTCCATCTCATCTTCTTGATTTCGGCGGTATATTTACTTTCTCAAACGGAGTCCGTATGGAGAAGTTATCGCAATCTGTTTGCCAAGGAAAACAGGCAAAAAATTTGATGCTGACTGTACCTGTCCATACAGTCCGTACAGTGGTGACGTGGCAAGGCTGTACAGTCCATATGATGACTGTACAGTGCTATGTGGCAAACATTTACTGGTTAGCGTGGCCGAATAAGGTGTTGACACATGGCATTTAATTGTCGAATGAAAAGGTGCCGCATGGCCCAATCAACGACTGCCACGTGGCACCCGTTTATTGGATTTTGGTCTATTGTTTAGTTCCGTGGAAAGGTGCGTGCATGGGGTTTGTGTTGTGGTAAGCCGGGTCTACATGTTAATATATATGACCGCTGGATTATACAATGTGCGCGCGTGTTTTTGGGTTTAACACACGGTTCTTTATTTAAATATGTGACCCTTTGTAAAATGGCGCGGGGGTTTTCAAAAGTCAGCCCACGGTTGTATTATGGTTCCACATATGACCATTAGCCATGCAAATGGTGCATAGGAGTGTATTCAAATGGAGCCCTGGTCACGCACGTTATATGCCTTATGACTCCAATTTAATGGTTGGCGCATTTTGTTTGTCAAACGGTTTAAACCACGGTTTTGTTGTTACCACATGTGACCACCATGAAATGGGCGCGCGGGTTTTGGTTTGTATTAAATGGTTATGCCACCACGCACCTGCCACTTGTCAAGCCCAGACTTATCCAAAGAATGGGTAGCCCTTTTTGCGTGGGACATGGCCATATGGCCCCCATGTGCCCAACACCTCCATCCTTGGGGGCTTTAATTTTGCTAATGGTGCGACAATTTGGCACCAATTTTAGAATGTGCGCGAGTGCTGAGTTTAGGCACGAAAAATGCCCAGAAGCCAAATTCATTCACACACAGGTGCGAAATGGCGAACCAGTGACAGGAGCTTGGAGGGAAAAAAATGGCAGGAGGCCTAACTTCTTGAGTTTTTGGCCAAATGAGGTGCCGAAAAAGCCCAGCTAGGGGTTTTTGGACGTTCTGAGTCCATTGGCACTGTTTTCATAGGCATTTGAAGACTTCTTTTGCAGGTTTTTTAACCATTGAAGTTTGAGGAAGCTCCAGGGAGCTTGAAACCCTCATTGTTTGAGGCCTTGCTCAGATGAGCACATGTCTATTTTCTGTGACTGAATAGTCATTTTTGACTAATTATTATGCTCTGAACACATTGGGATAGGTTTTAGATCCATTGGAGGAATTTTACAGGTGTTTTTTCCACAGAGAAGCTCAGGGAAGCTTGAAGGCCACATGTAGAAGAGGTCATGATTGGATGAGACAAGATCCATTTTCAGAGTTCTAATAGTCTGTTTTGGGGATTTTATGTATTATGAACCCAATGGTACAGTATGTAAATCCATTGGAGTTGAGCAGTAGATTGTAAAAGAACATTTGACAAACTAATCCCAAAGAGCCAAGTCCATTGAAGGAGGCTCAAGGATATGTAGCCCAGTGAGGGGTGAACTCCTTTATCATCTCGGTATTGTTGTGAGTTTGATGTGTTAATTGCTGCACTTTATGTTGCTGTGCATTGGTTTATAACACCTAATTAACCTTTTTAAAGAACATTTCCTCACACATATACATTGACAAGAAGAAGCAAGAACTTAACACATAAACCATCTTGCATATTTTAACACATGAAGCAAGGTCCTGTAAGGTTTATTTTATTGAAGTAGGGGGTGCTTGCATAGCATAACAACTCAGCCTTCTATTTTCAGATCAGATGGTATCAGAGCTTAGTTTGTTTTGCTCATGTATTTGCCATTGATATCTTGAAGTTTAGCTGTTGGTATTTGTGCAAGTTTTGTGTTAAAGTTTGATCTTGCAAGTATGGAGGAAGCTTCAAACATGGATAGTTCTCATACATCTTCCGAATCTAAGTTCTTTGACAAAGAAATGTTTAAGGCATTTCTAACCATGAAATATATGGTACAAGAGTTGTGGAAAGATAGAGAAGAGAGCATTGTCCTTCAAGAGAAGTTGATGGCCATGAAGGAGGAGAAAGACCAAGTTCTTGAAAAGTTGCATGAGATGGAGAATCAACTCCATGAGGCAAAGGAAACCCTTACCAAGTACATGCATGAACATGAGGTATTTAATGTTAGTTTATCTTCAAATTCCTCTCAAGAAGAATGCTTTGGTGTTTTTGAAAATCACACAAGAGGAATAGGGTCCAAGTTATTGTTAAAAATGGGCTATGAAGGTAAAGGGTTAGGCAAGCATGCACAAGGCATTGTTGAGCCTATTTTTGTTGAAGAGAGACCTAAGTATTGTGGTCTTGGTTATGAACGAATTGATGGAGCAAAGTCCAAAGATGAGGAAACAAATGAAAAATATCCAAGAACAAATTTTGTTCCAAGTTCACCTCCTCAAGAAGGCTATAAAGGTGAAAGTTCAAGAACTTTTGTCGAAAGTTCAATCTCTTCAGCATGCAAAACTTGTGATCAAGATGAATGCAAATGTGTGAAACAAAAGAGTTGTGACAGCCATGAGGACGAGAACAGATGTTTTGGTCTTCAAAATAGAGCTTGTAACTCTTCAAATTAACCTCCTCAAAGGGGCGATAAAGGTGAATGTTCAAGGTATAAATCTGCCTATAATTCAGTTGCTTTTGATTATGTTAAGCATGACAAATTTGCATGTAAAAATGGAAAAAAAAGTCCATGTACATATTGTGGTTTATATAACCATCATGTTTCAAAATGTTGGAAAATATTGACCACTTTTAGGAAACTTTCCAAGCAAAGGCAACTTGAAAAGAGCATGCAAAAGATTTGCACTCATTGTCAGAAGAGGGGTCATCTCATTGACCAATGTTGGACATTGCATTCAACCACTCGTACACAGCACAAGAAGCAGTTGGATAAAAAGATTGGCAAGAATGGAAGAGGAGATTCCATCATTGATGTGAGTCAAGATGATTCACAAGAAGATGACTTTCAATAGAAGAATTCACCATTGAGTTGGCTTGGTAAGAAATGGTTAGATTTCTTGAGTAAGTAAGGCTTGGATTTTCTCTGTTGTAGATGCACATTTCAGCCTTATCTATTCATTTTTGTTGAAGTTTGACAAGTTGCAGTAGTTATCATAACTTGTAAGATACAAGTTTGCATGTGAATGCATTTACTTTTGAATGCATACTTGTGTTATACCACTTCGCCAGGAGGATGTAAAAGAGGGGTATGTTGTTCGTTTGTTACAACCATATACATTTTTCATATTCAGCTCTTAAGTACCCACATGTTTGGGGTTTAAGTACCTATGTTTATACTGGAAGGAGAGTTGAAGAGCTATGCACATGCATTTAGTTTTGTGAGTGCATAAACAATGAACTTGATGATAGTTCATCATGAATGACTCATGATTGTAGCATGATTGTTTATCATGTTTTTCGACTTGTCATTTTGGAAGGTTGATATGTTTTACATGAGTCTCGACTTGTGTCGATATTATCTTGACGACTATGTGGTGTCGTTCATGTTTTCGACTTATGTTTAGTCGATGGTGTTTGTTGGCTTGTAAGTCAATTTTGAGTACATTGTGATAGAGGAAAACACCATGTGCTTTGATGAAGCACAAGATGTGACAGTTTGCTTGCAGAGCAAAAAGACTTTGCTGTCATTATTTTTAGTCTTGTGTCGATTTGTTTTCAAGATTGATGGTTTTCTTGGCTTGTGACAAGATGTCGCATGAAAGTTTTGCAGCCATTGGAGAACGGATTGTTGATGTCAAAGAGTTCACAAGAGGGACTTGATTCTCAGTGGGAAGGTTGGCAGTCTTCCAAGCACAGAGAGAACTGTGGGTCAGCAGCAGCCAGAGAGCAATGGTTGAGGGACATGGCTAGTTGCAGTGCAAGGCATGTCAAAGTATCCAAGTGATTGTCGAAAAGACTTTTCAAGTAGAATCAGTTGATAGAACTTGAAAGTAGAACAGTATTGAAGCTCAGTTAGATAATCCTAAGATTTTGTGGGTGCAAAAGCCTTTCAGTGGGAAGGTGTCATCAAAATCTGGACTAGGGGTCAAAAATTTGCTCAAATTTCAAAGTGCTCAGAATGCGATGAAAATGGTGCCATTGCATCCGTCTCGTCTTCCTGATTCTGGTGGTATAATTACTTTCTCAAACGGAGTCCGTATGGAGAAGTTATCGTGATCTGTTCGCCAAGGCAAACAGGCAAAACATTTGATGCTGACTGTACCTGTCCGTATAGTCCGTACAGTGGTGATGTGGCAGGGCCGTACAGTCTGTATGATGATCGTACAACACTGATGTGGCAGGCATTTACTGGTTGGCGTGGCTGAATAAGGTGTTGACACATGGCATTTAATTGTCGAATGAAAAGGTGCCACGTGGCCCAATCAACGGCTACCACATGGCACCCGTTTATTGGATTTTGGTCTATTGTTTAGTTTGTTAAAAAAAATTATGAGTCCGTGGGGTTTGACCCCCGGACCTCTTTCCACCGTGCAACGAATTAACATAGTTTGACCAACCAATGCGCCACGCGTTGGTTCTTATAATACATATGCAATAAAATACATTTTAATTCATTTGATGCTATGGTCGGCACGGGGTCCGGGCTGGGGCTCAGCCCCAGCCCCCGGTCACACTCTCGTTTCATATGACTCTACCTTCCGTGGAAAGGTGCACGCGTAGGGTTTTTGTTGTGGTAATCCGGGTCTACGTGTTAATATATATGACCGCTGGATTATACAATGTGCACGCACGTTTTTGGGTTTAACACACGGTTCTTTATTTAAATATGTGACCCTTTGTAAAATGGTGTGGGGGTTTTCAAAAGTCATCCCATGGTTGTATTATGGTTCCACATATGACCATTGACCATGCAAATGGCGCGTGGGAGTGTATTCAAATGGAGCCCCGGTCACGCACGTTATATGCCTTATGACTCCAATTTAATGGTTGGCGCATTTTGTTTGTCAAACGGTTTAAACCACGGTTTTGTTGTTACCACATGTGACCACGATGAAATGGGTGCATGGGTTTTGGTTTGTATTAAACAATTATGCCACCACACACCTGCCACTTGTCAAGCCCAGACTTATCCAAAGAACGGGTAGCCCTTTTTGCGTGGGACGTGGCCATATGGCCCCCATGCGCCCAACACCTCCGTCCTTGGGGGCTTTAATTTCGCTAATGGTGCGATAGTTTGGCATCAATTTTGGAATGTGCACGAGTGCCGATTTTAGGCATGGAAAACGCCCAGAAGCTAGATTCATTCACACATAGGTGCGAAATGGCGAACCAGTGACAGGAGCTTGGAGGGAAAAAAATGGCAGGAGGCCTAACTTCTTGAGTTTTTGGCCAAATGAGGTGCCGAAAAAGCCCAGCTAGGGGTTTTTGGATGTTCTGAGTCCATTGGAATTGTTTTCATTGGAATTTGAAGACTTCTTTTCAAGGTTTTTTAACCATTGAAGTTTGAGGAAGCTCCAGGGAGCTTGAAACCCTCATTGTTTGAGGCCTTGCTCAGATGAGCACATATCTATTTTCTATGACTGAATAGTCATTTTTGACTAATTATTATGCTCTGAACACATTGGGATAGGTTTCAGATCCATTGGAGGAATTTTATAGGTGTTTTTTCCACAGAGAAGCTCAGGGAAGCTTGAAGGCCACATGTAGAAGAGGTCATGTTTGGATGAGACAAGATCCATTTTCAGAGTTCTAATAGTTTGTTTTGGAGTTTTTATGTATTCTAAACCCAATGGTACAGTCTGTAAATCCATTGGAGTTGAGCAGAAGCTTGTAAAAGAACATTTGACAAACTAATCCCAAAGAGCCAAGTCCATTGAAGGAGGCTCAAGGAGATGTAGCCCAAAGAGGGGTGAACTCCTTTATCATCTTGGTATTGTTGTGAGTTTGATGTGTTAATTGCTGCACTTTATGTTGTTGTGCATTGGTTTATAACACCTAATTAACCTTTTTAAAGAACATTTCCTCACACATATACATTGACAAGAAGAAGCAAGAACTTAACACATAAACCATCTTGCATATTTTAACACAAGAAGCAAGGTCCTGTAAGGTTTATTTTATTGAAGTAGGGGGTGCTTGCATAGCATAACAAGTCAGTCTTCTATTTTCAGATCAAGATGAGAGGGTGACACTCTCCCTTCCTTGAATTCACACCATGCGTGTTAATTGACTGGCGTGTGATGAGGTGGAGCGATGCTTCTGCATCATACTCCATGACTATGAAAATCATGAGCTCCTTCTCATAAGATCTCCAACGTGGTTGAAATCCTCCTGGATCCCAAACTTTCTCCTGGAGCTATCTCTTAGCTCCTCTACTTTGTTGTTGCTGCATCATCCCCACTGCTCATGCGGGTTTCCTTTTTTCTAGCTTCCTCATGATGACTACTTCCTCTGCCAATCCCAACATCAACTTCCTTATTTTCTCAACCACTTCATCCAGCTGCTCCATCGACTGGATCTCCTTTTGCAGACTAGCTTTCTGCATTTATTCCTTGTCCATGGGTAAATCAAACTGATCTCTCATGTTGTTTTCCTCATATTTTGTGGCCTTATCTTACCACTCTGTTGTAGTCTCAACTCCTACAGACTTCTCATCACTAGGCTTTTTCTCAGCTATTACTTTTGACATATTGACTCCTTTAATTACTTCGGAAAGTTCCTTTCCAAATCCTTCCAGCCACAACTTGTGTTGGTGTGTCTCCTATGGAATGGCTATCTTATGGAAGCCACCTTCTAGTTTTGGACTTTCTATCCAATCCTCCAGTGCCTTTAGCTCCATATCCCACTGGGTGGGTAATCCAATTGGGTGTTCTCCTTCTATTGGGACAGACTTCAATATCTGTTCCTCCTCCATGAAAGTCTTAATTTGTTGTCTTTTTGTCACATATACAACATCTGTGATAGCCTCTCCTCGACCTCTTGTAAGGAATATATTGACTCCTCCAATGATTGTAATGGTCCTCTGATCCTTCTCCTCGATTGTGGAAGTTTTTAACTTCTCATCATCTTCATTCATACAGTTCACAATTCCATGTGAATCTCCATCTGAGTGAGGTCTTTCTTCTGCTTCCTCCTCATATGTCAATACCCTCTGACGTGAACTCTTAGCTGAGCTCATCTCTCCTCCCTTTCCCACTTGGAAATTTGGGATGTCTTCTCTTCCCACCTTGCAGTTTGCGAGATCCACTGATCCCCTCTCATTGCCCACCTGGCAACATATGGGACCTCTTCCAAATATCTTTCCCTCGTCACTGAGGTTTTCATCATACCTCAGCCACCTTTTTAACACCTATTGCTTCTCTCTGGCCAACAATGTCCAAACAAGCCATTTAGTTGTCCTCTTCAAAGGCCATTCATACCTCCAACACACCTTTGCCTCCTGCTCCATCTTGAATGCTAGCTTCTCCATTTCTACCCATATTTCACTGAGCTCCTAGTCTATCTATGATTTTCTCCTCTATGAATGGACTTCTCCTCGACTGAGCTCATAACTTCCAATGGCCATCTTGCTTCACCTATAGTCCACCCGACTATTTATCATTTGTTGCACAACTTGCAACAGTTTCCAGAGAGTGTCTTACTCTGTCTCGTTTCACCTTTTCCTACAATCTATAGACAATCAGGCTCTAATATAGCCTGGTGCATACCCCAACCCCTTCCCTCTAGATTCGGGGCTGCTCAACCTCCCATTCTAGGATCTTTCAATTCATCGAACGAAATGTCTCATCGACTCCTAATGGAAACCAGTTTAACTTAACACATGCCCTTCTCCTTCTCAGCACAGGTTATGTGGCACCCACAGACCCTCTCCTTAATGCCAACGGGCGCTATCTCCTTATGCTAATATCCCTCTTTGATATGACCATGGACTCCAACCATGGGCTAGCTCCCTTCGCGACTCCATGCTTAGGAACTTTTGCGAGGTGCTTACTCCCTTTTCCTTGATTCCTGAATCGACGAATTCTCTGGGACCAAATCTACAGTCCACATTCTCCTTACGATCAATGATTGAGATCAAATCATGATTTTGTAATTCGTGAATCCTCCCTTCTCCCAACTCTACTCCTCCCAATTTGTGAATCAATGAAGTGTTAATTTCTCACCATGCGTCCTGTCTCGATGGATGGCCAAGATTTCTTCAGCTCTCATCTCTTCGGGTATTCTCTCCTCTTGACTTTTCTTCGAAGGGTTCCTCCCCCAAAGTACGTAGATATATTCCATGTGTCCTTCCATATGTGATGGCCTGGATTCAAATATCTCTTTGCGACTTCATGACTATCCTTGTTTTCTCTCAGCAAACCTCCTGAAGTTATTCCTCTTGAACCTCTCGATATTATGCCACATGTCTCCTCTGACGATGGAAGATTTCACAGCCTTCGGAACTTTGGCAAGTCCTCTACCCCTTTTCACACTTAGCACAAATTTCTCTTTCTAGACTTAGGCTATTCTCAAACTCCTTTTGCACTCCCTGCAAAGTTTTGCACATAATCTACTGCAACTTTGCTCGGCTTGAAAACATTCAAAGCTCACTGCTCCTCTACAAACTTTCTCTTGCCCTCCTAGTAGTTTATCACTCTTCCTCCTGAGCTTGTAGAATGGATTTACAATCTCCTTGATTCCTTCCTTATGCTTGACTCAACTTGTCGACGGCTTCTCCCTTAGCCTATCTAAGCATCTTAAGTCATCTCCTTTCATTTGTCGATGCACTCTTGCAAAGCCTTCCTTCCTTAGAGTTTTCAACAACCCTAGGGTTCTCTTAAGGATAACAACACTTCCAGATGTGTTTCTCTTGTACATTCTCGTGCTTTTTCTATGCCCTCTTGGAAGAGTGTTTCAGAGTGTTCAGTAACTTTGGATTGTGTTTCCTCCTATGCAGTCTTTCTTTCCAAGGTACCCAACCACCTTGAAATTTCCTCCCAAGTATGTGAATTATTTTGGTATTTCCTCCTGGCAGCTTCTCTTCTAACTCCATTGAGTTCAGAAACACACTCCTTGCATCGACTCATAGAGTTTCCGCACTCTATTTCACACTCCTTTCACTTAGCCTAGAGAACCAGACTTAATTCAAGACACTTATGGATAGAAAACTATATCTCTATCCCTGTAGACGATTTCTAACATTCATCTACAACTCAAATGCATACAAATGACATTCATAACACAACATCCATTACACAAAAATTGATAACAGGAAAAACTATTATTTTCTATTAATGGCAGAATATCAAATTATGGATATTTGATTCCAGACTGTGACTGAGTCTCGGCTCTCATCAACCTCCCTAACTTGGCTTACAATGATTTTTCATCAAGATACAACAACTTCTATCAAGCATACAATACAAATATTTATACATGAGGGGCTTCGATGAGATTCCCTCCAAGATAAACTAATGGTGTCAAATCAACATTCAAAACACCTGTCTAATGGGTAGATTGCAATGATGGAAATCTACCCCGAATCAGATGCAGATACCTCCTACCATCAACTAGTTAATGACAACCTTGTCTCTAGCTTGTGCGAAGGCACAACTTGGCTCTTCCAGCTTTTCCTCATTAAATGCCCAGATCACGCTTTGGATTCTTGAGGCAATATGAGAGGGTGATTCCTCTCCCTTATTTGAATGCACACAATGCTTGTTAATTGGTTGGCATGTGTTGAGATGGAGTGATGCTCCTACATCATACTCCATGGCTATGAAAATCATGAGCTCCTACTCATGAGCTCTC
Organism: Picea mariana; assembly: GCA_032191745.1. Taxonomy (NCBI): domain Eukaryota; kingdom Viridiplantae; phylum Streptophyta; class Pinopsida; order Pinales; family Pinaceae; genus Picea; species Picea mariana. Next base: position 102,033 of record JASDQU010012983.1, on the reverse strand, counting down.
TTACGTGGTTGAAATCCTCCTGGATCCCAAAATTTCTCCTAGACTTATCTCTTAGCTACTCTACTTCGTTGTTGTTGTTGAGTCATCCCTGTTTCTCATGGAGGTTTCCTTTTTTCCAGTTTCCTCGTGCTGACTGCTTCCTCTGCCAATCCCAACATCAACTTCCTTATTTTCTCAACCACTTCATCTAGCTGCTCCATCGGTTGGATCTCCTTTTGCAGACTAGCTTTCTACATGTATTCCTTGTCCATGGGTAAATCACACCGATATACCATTTTGTTTTCCTCATCTTTTGTGGCCTTATCTTGCCACTCTACTGCAGTCTCCACTCCTACAAACTTCTCATCATTGGCCTTCTTCTCAACTATTACTTCTGACAGATTGACTCTTGTCAGTTCTTCAACCAGTTCCTTTCTATCTCCTTCCAGCTGCAACTCATGCTGGTGTGTCTCCTATGGAATGGATATCTTATGGCAGCCACCTTCTAGATCCAGACTATCTAACCAATCCTACAGAGCCTTTAGCTCCATATCCCACTGGGTGAGTAATCCAACTAGGAATTTTCCTTCTGTTGGGACAGACTTCAGTATCTGTTCCTCCTCCATGATAGTCTCAGTTTGTTGTCTTTCTATAGCATCTTCAAAATATGTGCTAGCCTCTCCTAAGCCTCTTGGAAGGAATATATCAACTCCTCCAATGATCAGAACGGTCCTTTGATCCTTATCCTTGATGGTGGAAGTTTTCAACTTCTCAACATCTTCATTCACACGGTTCGCAATTCCGCGTGAATCTCCATCTGACTGGGGTCTTTCTTCTTCTTACTCCTCATCTGTCAACACCCTCTGACATGAAATCTCAGCTGATCTCATCTCTCCTCCCTTTCCCACTTGAAAAATTGGGATGTCTCCTCTGCCCACTTGGCAATTTGTGAGATTCACTGATCCCCTCTTATTTCCCATCTTGGCAACCAACGGGACCTCTGCTAGATCTCTTTCCCTTGTCACTGAGGTTTTCAGCATAAATCAACCACATTTTTAACACATGTTGTTGTCGTCTGGCCAACAAATTATGAAAAATCCATTTAGTCGTCCTCTTCAAAGTCCATTCATACCTCCACTGCACTTTTTCCTCCTGTTGCTTCTTGAATGTTGGCTTCTCCATTTCTGCCTGGATTTCAGTGAGCTCCTTGTCCATATATTCTTTTCTCCTCTGTGAATGGACTTCTCCTTGACCATGCTCATAACTTCCAACTGCCATCTTGCTTCACCTATAGTCCACTCAATTTTTTATCATCTACTGCACACCTTGAAACAGTTTCGACATAGCGTCTTACTCTGTCTCCTTTCATATTTTTCCTATAATCTGTAAAAAATTAGGCTTTGATACCCCCTAATGCATACCCCGCCCCCTTCCCTCCAAATTCAAGGCTTCTCGACCTCCCGGTCTAGTATTTTTCACTTCATCGAACCGAATGGCTCGTCGAATCCTATTGGAAACCCGTTTAACTTGACACATGACCTTCTCCTTCTTAGCGTAGGTTATGTGGCACCCGTAGATCCTCTCCTTATCTCTTTTTAAATATTAATACCAATGGATGCTAGCTCCCTATGCTAGTATTCCTCCTTGATATGACCACAGAATCCAACCATGGGATAACTCCCTTTGTAACTCCGTGCTTCAGAACTTTCACGAGTTGCTTACTCCTTTCTCCCCAATTCCTAAATCGATGAATTCTCTGGGACCAAATATACAGTCCACATTCTCCTTACTATCAACAGTTGAGATAAAATCTCGATTTGGGACTTCACAAATCCTCCTTTCTCCCAAATATTCTACTCCCAATTTGTGAATCAACAAAGTGTTAATTTCTCGCCACACATCCTATCTCGATGGATGACCAAGATTTCTTCGGCTCTCAGCTCTTCAGGTATTCTCTCCTCTTGAATTTCATCCAAAGGGTTCCTCCCTCGAAGTACATAGATCTCTGCCACATGTCCTTCTAGATTCGACGACCTAGATTCAAATTGCTCTTCATGACTTCACGAAGATCCTTGTTTGCTCTCGACAAACCTCCCAAATTTCTTGCTCCTGAACCTCTTGATCTTCTACCACCTATCTCCTCCGATGATGGATAATTTCATGGACTTCGGGACTTCGGCAAGTCCTCGAACCCTTTGCACACTTAGCACAAATTTCTGATTGGAGACTTAGGCTATTCTCAAACTCCTTCTACACTCCCTGTAGAGTTCTACACAAACTCTACTGTGACTTTGCTCGGCTTGAAAACCTTCAAATCTCACCGCTCCTTTGTGAACTTTCTCTTTCCCTCCTGACATTTTATCGCTCTTCCTCCTGAGCTTGTAGAATGGATTTACAATATCCTTGGCACCCTCCTTGTGCTCGAATCAGCTTCTCGATGGATTCTCCCTTAGCCTATATGAGCGTCTTAAGGCATCTCCTTTCTTTTGTCGATGCACTCTTGCAAAGCCTTCCTTCCTCAGAGTGTTCAACAACCCTAGGCTTCTCTTAAGGATAACAACACTTCCAGTCATGTTTCTTTTGTACGCTCTTGCTATAGTGGGAAAAACCCCCTATGGAATACACTAGGTTTCAAACATGTATGCAGAGCTAACCATCTAAAGTCTCCTACTTTTAAAAATGATCTCGACAATACCCCATATTCATGCATAAAACACAAAGTATAAGGATCCGATAGTATTACCTTAAACTCTGTGTTCGGTCGCTTCTTGACTGCAAGTTTCCTCCCAAGGCTGACTTGCATTCACCAAAAGACAAAAAGAAACTACAAACATGCATCTTATATATGATTTAGTGGGTTAGATATCATAACAAAATGTAAATCAAACATAAATATTGAACACATTATATGGCGGGGCAGAAAAGGTTGTTCTTTATATTAATCTCACAAAGTCACTTACAAAATGAGATCGATGATTGCTCCTTTAACTCAGTCTTGGGATCCTCTTCACCAAGCTCCAACTTCTTCCACGTATCCTTCTTCTTTCACACTTCTCTCTAGAGAATGGGCATAGGCTTATGAATAAGGAAAAAGGAAAGAATATGGAATTCTGGCTCAAAACTCACAATGTGGCTGCAAATTATTGGGGCAATGGGGGGAAAGTGAAATGGGCAGAGTTTCACTATAGCTATGTTTCTCCTTGGAATGAGACCCCAACACCTCCTTTTATATGACAAAAGGATGGTTATTTGGTTGGGTGACGGGCTATAGGCGGTGGATTACTTGGAAAACTACCCAATAGCCCGTAATCTCAACGAATCCCTTGCAAATTTTTATTTTTTGCAACTTTTGTGGGCATACGCGGGTTGTAATGGTGCAACTAGCATACCTTCGCAGGGACTAGTGGGTATCTAGTGTACATACATGAGCAGTAGTGGATCAAGGTGCATACATCTTCAAAAATAGTGTTTTTAGGAAGAGTTGTTCATCGTTGGCTTGGAAAAAATAGTAAGTAAGATAGCTTGATGCCAGGTATGCATGTATGGTGCAATTTAGGGTTATAACAGATGCCCCCTAATGTGTGAGGTCAGAATAGCATTTGATGGATGAAATGCGTTACAAATACTCACCAACGTATGAAGCAAGTGAGCCCGGTGTAAGTTTTAAACCTGCGAAGTAAAGCAATGGATATAGATTCTTAAGCAAGACATAAATTAATCAATGGCTCATACATAGAGTACACAGGGATTTTATATCGAAAACCCTCAACCGGGAAAACCTTTCTTCTATTCATTATATCAAATTTCACCATTCACCATACAATACATACAATTTTTTTAGGTATTCCGTAGATACCAAAGCTCTAATCCCTTAATCCGGGATTAATTTACAAATCCGCTAAAAATAGCAAAATCCGCTAAAAATAGCAAAAAACCGATCTAGTGGTAGGGATTGTCAGACGCAATTGTCATATCTGACATGCCCACATACACACCCATGCAAAGAATATAACACATACCCAACACCCGGGACTAGATTTTGAGAGGTCCCATCTGCAAAATAACAATTGTCTCACCAAGGCAGGCATACCCATGCTTGGGATGAAATAAATCATGGATGCCAATCAAATACATTGCAGATCCATGTCATATAACTATATGAAGTGTATTCGAGAGAAATACACAGTGGATATACATCTCAAAATCAAAGATATACATGTATAGTATCTATCTTCAAGAAGCCAGTGATGCCTGATGGATGGAGATGAGGCCTTTAGAGCTCGAGCAACAACTTCAATATCTTCAAAACTCAGGTAGGAGTGTAATATGAGTGTATGAGTTCACTACGTATAGGTCTTCGACGACTCATTGAGGAACAAACAAGAGGATCTCGATGATCAGGAAAAGAAATTCAGTGATTTTGAACAAGGACTTGATTAGACTTTAGGGATGGCCAGGCATGAGGTCAGGAGACAAACTGCAGGAAGGCTGACTCAAGTTGGGTAAAATTTCCCTTGGAAAATAGCATGACTGATGATCAGACTCAGGCAACAAGACATTGACATAAGTTCATGATGCATGAGACAACACAAACTCTCCATATGTTTGGAAGGATAACCAAACGGAGGAGGACACTGCTCTATGTTACGAGAAAAACTTCCTAAGGTCATATTAAATCCCAAATATTGAAGAAAAAATGAAAGTATGTGATTTTTCCAAGGGAAACTCATTGTGATGCCATAAAAAGAAAATACTTTTCCTATCCTCTTTTTGGGTTATATTTGATATTTTTGTCTTTTTAAATATTTTGGAGAGCTTGAAAAAGAATAAAAGAATGCTACATTACAAAGGAAGAACGAGTGTCACAAGAATACTAGTTCCAAGCACAAGGAACACACCAATGCTTAGGGAAATGAGACATGTGAAGGGAAAGGACACTCAGAAAAATTCCTCCATGGGTCAACGTGTCAGATTGCAGAGGCAAAGTGCTACAAGGCTTGCGTATAATACATGCTTCAAAGGTTCAATTGAGAGCAACATGGAGCCAGTATTATGCCAAAAATGCAGGAATGAAAATGTGATTAACAAGACACGAAAACCCCCTTCAATGTATTTTTTACGAGCCCAGAGAAGGTATTCTCGGTGGTTTTTCATTTTTAGAGAGTCTAAAAGAACATAAAAGAAGACTCCATTGGGGTGCCTTTTTCGAAAATATTCTAGTTGGCTCAAAAAAGGGATAAACTAGCACCGAAAATACGTCTATTAAAAACCATTTTAACGAGTGTGACAAAGACAACATCACTTGGAAATATTTTCAATTTTAAGGACTCTGAAAAGATCTTAACTATGGACTCACTGCTTTTTCTAGATTTAGTCTCCTTAGCCTGAAAACGTAAAATTTACTTAGGAGAACTCTCCCGGTGAGATGAATCTCCTGAGGTGTCCCTTTTTCCTCCTTAATCTACAAGCCAAAAAAGGGGTAAAATCATGCCACTAGATGTTTTTTCTAAAACAATTAACGAGTGTGAAAGAACAAGATCATTCGACGATATTTTCAATTTTAAGGAGTCTAAAAAGAGCTTAACTATGGACTCCGTAAAGGATGTTATTCTGGACTAGTTTAACAAGTGTGAAGAAAAATCTCACTATACGATATTTTCAATTTTAGGGAGTCCGAAAAGAGCTTAACTATGGACTTTGTGGGGGCTCCTTTTTCATAAATTTAGTCCCTTAGGCATGGAAAAGGGTTAAACTTATACCTGAGAATACTCTTCTAGAAAACCGAAGTTCCTAGAGCATACCTTTGTTTGTAAAATTGACCATCCGAACCAAAAAAGGGGTAAAATACAACCGGGCAGACGTGCCTTCAAATTTTAGTTTGGTGAGCGTGAAGGACAACAAGATTGCTCGACAATATTTTCATATTTAGAGGGTCTAAAAAGGGCTTAAAAGAAGACCCGTCTTGTGGGAGTCATGAGAATGAGGCCAAGAGTGATGACATATCATACATGTGAATGCTCAAACTCATAATCAAGACAAGACTAAAAGGACTTCTAAGCCTATAGTCATTAACGATGGCATGGACACGAAAATGCAACCAAGATCTACCTAGGGCATTCATGTGAAGGTAGGATCTACCACTAAATTATGACACTTCTGGAGCAGGAATGACGGTTCCATGTCGCAATTCAGTGGGGTCGATCCTATGGTAAAGAAAAAAATACAACAAGTTGAAACAAGTGGAGTTGGAATCCTAACTTAGATGCACAAAGTTGGAAAAATGTCTTTTTACCAAAAGACCTTAAAAGTGCCCCATCTCTCAAAAGGTTTTCCCAAACCAACAGTAAAGTGTATCATAAAATCCAATAAGAAACTCAAGAACCACATTAAATGATTTTCAAACCAGAAAAAATGACAAAAGGGATCAAAAATGACAAAAAGGGGCCACAAAAGTCTATAAATAGAAGCTGGCAGCTCATTATTACCGTTGCAAATTGAGAATTGACCAAAAAGTCAAAAACACCCCTTTGTTAAATAAGTTGATTTCGGGAGCTTCAGTGGACAAAACGAACTTCCACTTGGACCAAGTAAGTACAAACTGGCTCCTCTTGCAATTCCATACTTTCCTTTTGTATTATTTTTAGTTTATTGGGGGGCATGCACCTCTAAAAAAGGTCAGCCCTACATGTACGTGGGTTGTCCTAGGACAACCCGCATATGCCCGCGGGTAGAAAAAGCACTTCCCGCATGCATACGCGACTATGTCCAATACAACCCATGAACACCCTCAAAGATATGGAAAAAATAAAAATGCAATCATTAAATCTCCTTTGAACTTGCTATTTTGTAGAATGTATGTCCATTGGAGAGAGAGGGAGCATGAGGTCATTGATCTATTGGTCGATGAGGACCTTGAGCTATGGCCACATTGAGACAATGTAGTTTGTGGAATTTATTCCAGTGTCCATTCATGAGGGAACAAACCAAGATGTTGAATGCCTTGGTAGACTATTCGCATCCTGACGCTAAGGCATTTATGCTCGAGGGGCAGTTGTTGACTCCAACGAATGAAGAAATTTAATTTCTAACTAGCCTCTTGAGGAGGGGTAAACCAGTCAACTTCCATGCTTTTCCCATCAAGACTCAAAAAATTGCAAAGATGATTGGAATCCATTGCGAGGTTGGCACTAAGAAAGTAGGTTCTCAGGTGCCAATTAACAGGATTACGAACATATCACTCAAAGTGATAGTTTTACTTATTGGGTGGATCACCGGATCTACAGCTTTACATCATGCCTCTTGGGCACACATGCATTTTTCAATGTAGTGATTGAATGCATGAATATTTTATTGGAGCATGACCATGCTAAACTGCATGAAGAGACAACTCACCGAGTGTTGTGGGCGGGACAACAAAAACTTTGGATTTGGGACCATTTTGTTCAAATTCTTATTCTTTGAGAGTTCCTGGTCTCAGTCCACGAGAGATAGTGTGAGGGCATGTGGCCTCCATCCCAGTAGTGTCTATATGGGCAGCATTGATGCCGTGAAAGGGTTGAGGAAGGACCATAGAGGCCTTCGACGATGCAACTTTTGACTGGTGGGCACGACAGGTTCTGACAATAGAGTACTACCCCTATGTCAGGATAAACTTTTCCAGGGACTCAAACATGCCCATACCTCCCGAAGTAGAGAGAGGAGAGATAGGTACGTTTGTTTTTAATGTTATTTTTTTATTTCTTTTTATACATATCATTTTTTATGGGAATTAGAGTATCTAACAACTATGTATTTTTTTATGTACATATGTGGGGCCAGTGCATCCATCAAACTTCTCGAGGACCAGGTGACGTCCTTGACCAAAGGCAGTACCAGCGGCAGCCACCGGACCAGCAACAACAATAGGGGGACCTCCAACCAGAGAGGCTGGGAGAGTTTTGAGACTGGTAGAGTGGAACCTCACCATGCTCACTCACACAGTCCCTATGGTAGAGATCAAGGATCTCCCACCATCGATGCAACCTCACATAGTTGGGGTGCCACAGACCTAGGTCCAACTCTTCCAGTGTTTTGAAAATGTCATGGTTCACTACGACAGGGCCAACAGGCCCCACCCTTGGCTTAGGATGGACCACTTACATGACAGGGGAACTTTCTGTATATTTTTTAGGGCATAAGCCCCATGATGTGTATTGGATATGTGTTTTTTGAGGCGTTTGTGCCCACTTATGTACTCTAATAATTTCAATATATATATGCGTATTTACATATTTTATGTCTTATGGATTATATTTATTTACAAATGTATTTACATGTGTATGTGTGTATTGTTTATTACATGTGTGCAATATGCCAATCTAATACTTGATTAGCTAGAGTATCTGTCATTTGATTCAATATCCTAGGAACAGAGATATGCGTAATGTAATCAAAACATCATTCTAAGAGACGTACCCTAAGGAATCGTTGATGTAGAGTAGAATAATAAATGTGATAAACCTTGTTTAAATGGGACATAACCAATTGTGCATCTAAGTAGACTAGAAGGTAAGAGATACCATGTGACAAGGTGTCATGGAGTAACTCTATTACTGCACTATATTCAACAACATTGTTTGTGGCGTCACCTAAACAGATACCTCCAGAAGATATCAATTGGCCTTGAGGTGTGAAGATTACCCAAGCTATGGAAGAAAGCCTCTGAGTGTGTTGGCTAGCGCCGTCCGTGAATCCAACAAACACCTTTGATTGACTTGACATCTGCCACAGTGAAAAAATGACATCAAAATGACATGTCCATAAAACAAAAAGGACAAAACAAAATTGTATAAGAACAATACATATATACAAGAAGTCACCCAAGGAGACCCACCTACGAGTAATACTTCTTGAGATAGAGCCCATTTCTAGGCTCCACTAAAGTGTTCCCTTCAAAATCAATCAAACGATAAGAACCCTTCTTTAAAACCTCCTTCACGATGAAAGGTCTGAACCACATGGGTTTGAACTTACCTGCCCCCAATGGGATCCTTATCTTGGTCATAGACTAGGACAAGGTCGCCTTCGGAGAAAATTTTAGGACGAATGGACCGATCATACTGACACTTGAGTCTTTTCTTATGAGACTCCTTAGCCATGGATGCATCACGTCGTTTCTCATCGAGCTGCTCGAGATATAATAAGCGTTCCTCAAGCAGTGAAGTGTTTGGAAATAACTATACTACCAACTTAAGAGATGGATCTGGCATTCTATAGGCAAGACTGCTTCTAACCTGTAAATGAGTTGAAAAGGTGAGAAATTGGTGGCAGCCTTTACAGATGTTCAATAGGCCCACAATGTTGAGTACAACATCAAATGCCAATTTGACTTGGCCGAATTGATCGTTTGCTACAGAATAGTCTTGAGGGACTTATTCACAGCTTCCACCTGACCATTCTCTTGTGGGTAGTAGGGTTATGAATGCTCTTGCCTCAACCCTAGATTTGACGTTAACTCGGTCATCATTTTATTGTGAAAGTGACTGCCATGGTCAGTGACAATCTCTTTCGGGATGCCGAACCTTGATATTATATAATTGAACAAAAAGAGAGTTGTTGTCTCACCATCATCTTTGAATGTTGGAATAGCTTCGATCCACTTTGTAAATTAGTCTACTTATACAATGATATAATGGTGCCCCCTAGATGAAGGGGGTTGGAATGTTGTATAATCAATCCCCCACTTAGTGAAGGGCCAACTATAATGACAGGAAACATAGGAGAAGGGTGTGCCCTCATCTTCCGAGAGAATATCTGACATGGGTGGCACTTCTTGACCAATTCAACGCAATCCTTGATTAACACCGACCAATATTAACTGACTCATAGAATATTTTGGGTTGTTTCCAACCCATACAAATGACCACCAAATGCTCGAGTGTGGTAGTTGTTAAGAATGAGTTTCTCTTCTTCATGAGTGAGACACCGGTGAAGGATGCAATCTACACCTCGATGATGTAAAGTGTCCTTGAGTATGAGATAGTTTTTTTCCTGATGGTGTATACGTCAATGCTCATCACGAGAAGTAGAGGCAGGGCACTTCAAAGTATGGAGATAGAATAGTACATCTCCATACTAGGGGCCGAAGATGAAATCAGAAAAAGGATCTCCTTTAATCGGTGATTCTTCGAGCGTAACATCACCTGACTCGACTGGAAGTTTTGAGATAAGTTCCGCAAAGACTAGCGACTTTTTATATTTCACTGAAACAAAATCTAAGTCAAATTCCTTGAGGATAACAATCCATCTACTGATCTTTCCACCGATCATACATCGTGTCAACAAATATTGGAATGGATTCACAATGGAAATGATGGTCGTGTTGCGAAATAGGATATAGTGACAGAGCCATTGGACAACATGTATTGCTGCCAATGCAAGTTTCTCAACATGGGAGTAGTTGAGTTTTGGTCCAAACAAGCCTCGAATCAGGTAATAAATGACATGTTCTTCAAGTAGATCATCCTCTTGAACCAAGACCATACCTATGGTCGACTCTGCCATGGCTAAATATAATAAGAAATATTTATTATAATTGGGTGGTTGAAGTAGAGGGGTAGACATGAGGGCATGTTTCAATGCTTCAAATGAGCATTGAGTGGCTTCATCCCAAAGGAAAGGGACACCCTTCTTCAGTAAACGCATAAACCCTTTAGTGATCTCAACATAGTTTGCGATAAAACGACGAAGAAAATTGGATTTTCCTTTTAAACTCTGAAGCTAAAGGACTGTAAACGGGGGAGGCAATTGAACTATCACTTCAACCTTTAGAGGATCGACCATGATCCTTGTTGTCAAAACTATAAAACCTAAAAGATGAACTGACGTCATGTAAAAACTTCATTTGTTTGGATTCAGGCGAATCTGATAGTAGAGACATCACTCAAAGATAAGTTAGAGGTGCATGGGATGATCATCTCTCTTCTGAGATCATGATGCTAAATCATCGAGATAAGCCTTGACTAGGTGTTTGAGATTGTGGAAAGCAAAAGACATGGCCTGCTGAAAAGTGGCTCCAACTTTCTTCAGGCCAAAAGGCATCTTCTGATGAGAAAATGTACCCCATGGATAGATAAAAAAAAATATATGTTGGTCCTCGGGCTTAATCTGTATCTGATTGTAACCCGAAAAACCATCCATGAAAGAGAAGACCTCACAATCTGCGCATTCATTGAAAATATGGTCAATGAATGGGGTGGGGAAATTATCCTTTGGACAGGCCTTGTTCAAATCATGGAATTCTGTACATACAAGAATCATTCCCTACTTTTTTTTGACCATAAAGGGATTTGACACCCAATGATTCAACCGAATAAGGTAGATGAAACCAGCTTTGAGTAGTTTCTCTACTTCAGCCTTGATAGTTGCTGCTTTTCGAGAATTAACCAGATGAAGCTTATGTCAGACCGACTTGGCGTTAGGGTAAGTCATTATTTCATGTTCGATGATTCTTGGATCAATGCCTGGAATTTCCTCATAAAACCAGGAAAAAATGTCACGAAATTCTTTAAATAAATCTATATAGATTTGAATCTCCTCGGGGGAGGAGTCTGCTCCGATGAAGACATTCTTCACAACGCCAGGGGTTCTGTAGATGTCGATAGGTATCATTTAAGAGATGATTACCATATTAACCTTGGCATAAAATATGTGCATAGCCAGAGGATTAATAGGACAAGACCTATCTCTAGTCATAGTAAACACGAATTGACCTGCCTCAATTCTTCCTAACTCTGGAAGAAAATAGGATTTGTGATGGAGATCATTCCAGGGTTCGTCTGGACTAGTCAATGCCTCTATAATCTCCTCATTAGAGGGAAATACCAAGTCTAAGGATTCGGTAGTGGTGAGTGAACCTTGAGCCTAGGTAGGCTCGAAAACTGGATCTAACTCCTGTGTGGGAGTCAGATCGGGGTCGATGGAAGCTTGTTGGACTATACAATACACAACCTTTGTCGCGGACAGGGGCATGGACATACCATCATGCTCTATCACTTCCATCATGGCCGATGGGGAAGGAATGGTATATGGATCATTAAAGTAAGTCGTGCAGAACGACGACACTTGAAATATTTCAGCCTTAGGCTAGTTAGGGACAGTCGATATCATCTTGACACCGCTGGAGGGAGGAGGGTAATCAAAAGTACCCATGAGAAGTGGGCACAAACCAACCCCCATGTTGATGATGTCGAGCTCTAGGTTATCAATCATCGGGACTGTGGATGCCCACGATGAAGGGTCAGGCCTTGAGAAGGACAATTGATCAATGGTCACCATTCGGCCCTCGTGTGGAAACAACAAGACCCAAAAAATTGTAGCAACCACTGCATGCATGGCATATGTCCAACTCCTTCCTAACAGGAGGTTGTAGTCAAGAGGTGCATTGACCACTTCAACTTCGATACACATGGTCTTCCCTCCTAAGTGCATGGGGAAAGAAGGGATGATTCCATGTGGTATGAAAGAACAACCATCGAAAGCCCTAAGAAGAGTAGGTGAATGAGACAAAATGGGTTGGCCAATGGCCTTCCAACATGCCAATGACATCATGCATGTCGAGGCACCCTCATCAACCACTGTACAGAAAATATTCCACATAATTTTTTTTGTGGTGTAAGCCACTACTATCTGAAACGCGACATGATATGGGAGACGAGGCTTCAAGTCAGTTGTATCAAGAATGATAGTTCCCATATTACATGTCTGAGTGGATCCTAAGACAGCTAGTAGAGCCTTTCTCTGTGAAGGAAATCTCTAGAGGAACTCCAAAGAAGATCACACAAGGGGCTTATGAAAAATCCTCCACCACAGAGTAATTCTGGGCAGCCCTCACGTTTGGATTATGTGAATCTTTCTTGAACACCCCTTTCAGGATGCGTGTCATTATTTCTCCCATTGTTCTCTTGATCTAGAGAGGAACATATGGGTTTTCATCTTCTTTACCCTTTTCAACAGTACTTGGCATTCCATAATCACGTGCCCTAGTAGCTATGTGAGCTTCACCTTTCAACATATAAATGTTGGAGGTCAAGGGATTACTAGATGATGAAGGGGGTCCCTGACTGCCCCCATCTGCATTCGTAGAGGCTTGAGTTAAATTTTTCTCATGTGGGAATGGGTTCGTTAACACAACAGGTTGTTTCTACACCAATAAATTTTGGGCCTCCGCGAGCCGAGGGCACAGGTGAGTCGGATGGTCTTCCATGCAAAGGTTACATGGATACTTCAAATTATTTCTCTGTGTGTTTCCCCCGCTAGCATTATTGGTGGATTTCTTATCCCCCTTACCCTTCTTTCATTGTTTCTTCTTCCTGTCAACCTGCTAGTTGGCCTTCGGGTTCATCGATTGCACACTATGTACATTTGACGTCTGAGTAGGGGGAGCAACCGAACTAGAGGTTTGGCTGGCCATTGTCTATTGTATCGACAGTTGATACAATTGGTTTGATAGTTGATCAGAGGGCTTCGCCTGTTCTGAACTGACAATGCCATTGGCATGTGGTCCAAACTTCTGTCTGGTCTTGTCAAGTATAGACCTCGGTGCATCTGGAGAAACTTCATAAAGTAAACCAGGTTGAGAGTAAATCATCTCTAGCTATTGAGCTCTCATTATCACTTCTTCTTCTGAAAAGACCCCTGATGTTGCTATGTATTTGGATAACTGAGGGAACAAAGACTTGATGAACCACTCCAGCAGGAAATCCGATGGGATTGGTACCTTTATCAAACTATTTCAACATATCCATTCTCGGATGTGATTAGAGATATGGTCTGCCTTTGTTTGCTAAAAGTTGTCCAACAAATTAGTGTCGGTATCGTATATCACAGGTAATTGAAAATGGTTTAAGAAAACCATTGCCAATTCACCAAAAGTAGAGTATCTTGAGCGTTTGAGCTCGATTTACCATTTCGCGGCACTCCTGATGAGAGTGCATTGAAACAGACACAACTCTATGGAGTCATCTTTCAATGAGTTGGATGAGCACCATAGGTGAAATATCGTCACATGATCACCTAGATCTTCATTAGGTTTTCCTTCAAACTTTGGAATGTACGAGGGTAACTTGGTCAACATAGGAGGCCAATGTGGATCGTGATAGATTAGGTCATTTAATAATCTTGACAAGTCTGGGGAATGCAAAGTTGCCAAAAACGGTAGCTTAGGTTGTTGAATATGTACAAGAGGATAGGGGCTTGGGTTTTGGTTGGCTGTAGGTTTCCAGGAAAAGTTAGGTTGATGGCCTGGGTTTTGGTAAAAACCATGGCCTAGGATAGCATTYAGATACTGCGCTTGTTGAGATGTCATTGGATGAATCCCGTAATAGGACGTTGAGGGTTGGGAAGGGATTGGTCCCGATGTTGTTTTCCAAAGGTTTTGGAAAGTGTTTCCCCCTACCGATCAGAAGGGAATAGGTATTGAGACTTTCTTAGGGTTCCATTGACCATGGAAGGGGTTTCTCTCGGTCGGCATCCCTGATGAGGAAAATGATCCCTGCCATGGATTCTAAGATCCTTGAGAAGTACATGCCCCCTGTGCAGGAATAGTACCCTACATAGGATTTTGTGATCCAAAACTAGGGTTTCCCCCGGTCGAGATGATAGTTGATGAGAATGCATTGTTACCAAACATGTCGAACAAAGAGAATGACAAAGAACCCACCAGTGTGGTTCTAGAAGAAGGTCCTTGACTACCTTCTTCGAATGAGTTGTAGTTCATGTTCGGCCTGGTAGGTTGTTGAGAAGCACCACCAAACAAGGGGGGCGATGAAGGTATATGATCCCTGCCATAAGGGAAATAATTATAGGGGGATGAGGTGCCCCCCATGGACCCTTGTAGAGGAGCACTTGAGCTCCCTGCCCCCAGAACCATGGTATGTAGGGTGGAGTAGGTGAGGACTGAGTTCGTATCAAAACTAGGCATCCCATATGAAAATGGAGGGCCTATCACACTCTTCATGAAATGTGCAGTGATCTCCCCCATAGATGGAATCAAACCACTTCCCGAGGTAGAGGCATTCGAGACCATAGTGGCTTAGACCTGCAAAGGTGAGTTAGTAGGCAGAATGCCCCTAGTAGTAGCATCCGTAGAGGGAGTATGAGGACTCCCTGACGAAGTAGCAACATTTTCTTCCATCGTTGCTTGTAGGACTATCTGACACTCATGATGTGTTACCCTTGGAGGGGAAAGCTGCATCAAAAGTGATGCTGACAAGTCAGCGATCAGAGGGTTGTATAGACCGAGAGCTTCCGATCCAAGGTTAGAAATAGTCGGTTCCTTTGGATACGATTGTTCTCTTCTTGAAGTTGACTTGGGTATAGTTTCTTGTGGCCTGTTTGCCTCAAATGACCCTTCTTGGTCAAGTCTTCACCTTCGCGGTGGCGGTGGTGGCTCTAAGTTAATCGGTGGTAGGCCCAAAATCCTTCATGACTGGCGAAGATCTTGATATTCCATTGTGACAAAATCAACGACACACTAATTCTTTTCTAACACTGAAGACATAAACACACACTAGAAAAGTTCCTATGAGATATAACAAGCAAACCACTATAACTAGTTGGAAGAATAGTTACACTAGCCAACACTAGAGCAACTTACCGATG
>JASDQU010012983.1:43807-86395 GCA_032191745.1 Picea mariana | reverse complement strand
GACTGGCGAAGATCTTGATATTCCATTGTGACAAAATCAACGACACACTAATTCTTTTCTAACACTGAAGACATAAACACACACTAGAAAAGTTCCTATGAGATATAACAAGCAAACCACTATAACTAGTTGGAAGAATAGTTACACTAGCCAACACTAGAGCAACTTACCGATGCAAGTGAAAATCAAACACGGAAGCACCCTCCGGGTATACTCTACAAAGAATGGCCCAATTTCTATCCTAGGTACCGTGGTATATCCCCGTAGTCACCTGTGTAAGTGCCTAAAAAAAGGAAACTAGGTTGCCAGCTCATGAACAATTACCCAACGGGTATAGTCAACAGTCGGGTGGACATCAATGAGCAGGGTATCAAGCCTGAAACCTATCGAGGGTATTGAAAGCAAGTGTTTCGAAAGACGACTGAGGAACTCAAATGGATTCGAGACCCACGAAACTTTGTGGCAAATGTGATCAAAAAAATCCCAAGAAAAGTCCTCTATATGCGTTCCCCACTACGCTTGGTCTGGCTTTGGGGGGTTTATCTCCGCTACCTTTCCGCATGCGACATTGTGTTTAACCCATAAGTTAGAGGGGGGTCATGGATAATTTCCATGCTACTGGACTTCTACACTCCCTAGCACAGACTCCTATGTTTGTTTTATAGCCTTGAAGAGTTTACTCTCCAACCTAAATCAAGGCTCTAGCCTAGTCTAGTTGATGGACCCTACAAACACAAAGTCTGATTAATTTTAATTAATTGTTACTTTTAAGTGGTTTATCTTAATTCAAAGGAACATAAATGAAACTGGTGGTGTTTGTAAAGAGACGAAAGATAATAAAAAATGTTGGAAGCAAAATTATTTCTTTTTCAAAAGATTTGCAAATTGAAAACTCTTTAACCAACTTTTATAACTAAATTCCTTTCCAATATCTTTTAAAAGAAATAACCTAAAACTGAATTTTGCTCGACTATGAGCTACTTAATGTCCTAAGTATTCAGTAAAGAAATTAAGAAAGCACTCTTCTTCTTGATAAGTAAAGAAAATTAACCTAACTACTTAACCAAATAAGAAAATGAAAACTTTTTATTTTATTTTATGCTTCAAAATAAGAAACTTGAAAATGAATTCTTTTATTTTCTTCTAAAGCAAGTAAAAGGGAAAAGTGCAAACAAGGCAAGACCAAAGAAACTAAATTCTAGTCTACTGCGGATAGCAGGGAGTCATTGAAGGAACCACAAAGGATAAAATAGAAAAGAATCACAGACTCATCCAAAACCATTTCAACAAAAACACAAGCATTTTTGAAAGATAAAGAAATTGGCATCAAACCTAGACTTAAAGACTATAACTACAGAGACCAATACTAAATCAAGAAACCCTTGAGAAGTCAGAATTCAATCAGGGAAGAGGATGACTTCCTCTTCTTAAGAAAAAGTATTCCTGAAACAGGCACGCTACTAACACTAAAGCATCATGCGTATGTATGTGGGCTGTCCAAAGGTAGGGTGTGTATGTACACGTCCAGACCCACTGTAGACCGCGTACACCTCTGTAAATTCTCAAAAAAAAGAAAACTAACATTCAAGCTGACTAGGTAGGGAGTACTGGTATGGAAGACTATAATCCTTTGAAGACTCAACAACTTATTGAGAACTCAAAGAGGTAATTAAACCAATCAAAACACCCAAAAACATCCCCTAAAATCCCTAGAGGCTCCCCAGTATGGTCGCCAATTCTGCTATAGTGGGAAAACTCCTCTATGGACTACACTAGGGTTCAATCATGCAAGCATAGATAACCATATAAAGTCTCCTACTTTTAACAACTATCCCAACAATACCCCATATTCATGCATAAAACACAAAGTATAAGGATCTAGTAGTCTTACCTTAAACTCTGCATCCGGTGTTGATCCTATTGCATTCGGTTTCTTCTCGACTGCCAATCTCCCAAGGTTGTCCTGCATTCACCAAAAGACAAACAAGAAACTAGAAACATGCATCTTATATATGAATTAGTGGGTTAGATGTCATAGGAAAATGTAAAGCAAACATAAATATTCCACACATTATATGGAGGGATGGAAAAAGTGCTTCTTTATATTAATCTCACAAAGTCACTTACAAAATGAGATCGACAACTGCTCCTCAAACCCGGTTATGGGATTCTCTTCACCAAGATCCAACTACTTCCAGGTCTCCTTCTTCTCTCACACTTCTCTCTAGATAATGGGCATAGGCTTATGAATAAGGAAAAAGGAAAGAATAGGGAATTCTGGCTCAAAACTCATAATGTGGCTACAAATTACTTGGGCAAGGGGGGAAAGTGAAATGGGCATAGTTTCACTATAGCTATGTTTTTCCTTGGAATGAGACCCCAAAACCTCCTTTTATATGAAAAAAGGATGTTTATTTGGTTGGGTGATAGGCTATTGGCGGTGGATTAGTTGGGAAACTACCCAATAGCCCGTAATCTCAATGAATTGCTTGCAACTTTTTATTTTTTCCAACTTTTGTGGGCATATGCGGGCTGTAATGGTGCAACTAGCATACCTACATGGGTAGTAGTGGGGTAGATAGTGTACATACATGGGAAGTAGTGTCTGAGGGCATGTACATATTAAAAAATAGTGTTTTTAAGAAGAGTTGTTCAATCTTGGCTTGGAAAAAATAATAATTAAGATGGCTTGATGCCAGGTATGCATGTATGGTGCAATTTAGGGTTATAATAGCTCTCATACTTTCTCTATGCCCTCATGGAAGAGTGTTTTAGAGTGTTCATTAAATCTGGACTATGTTTCCTCCTACACAATGTTTCTTTCCAAGGTACCCAACCACCTTGAAATTTCCTCCGATTTCTGTGAATTATCCTGGTATGCCCTTCTGGCAGCTTCTCTTCTGACTCCACTAAGTTTAGACACACACTCCTTGCATCGGCTCATAGAGTTTCTGCATTCTGTCGTGCACTCCTTGCACTTATCTTAGAGAACCATGCTTAATTCAACACACTTATAGATAGAAAAATGTATCTCTATCCCTGCAGATGATTTCTAACATTCATCTACAACTCAAATGCATACAAATGACATTCATAACACAACATCCATTATAGAGAAATTGATAACATGAAAAATTTCATTTTCTATTAATGGAAGAATATCAAATTACATATATTTGAGTCTGTACTGTGACTGAGTCTCAGATCTCATCAACCTCCCTAAATTCGATTACAATGATTTTTCATCAAGCTCCAGCAGCTTCTATCAGGCATAAAATACAAATATTTATACAAGAGGGGTTTCGACGAGCTTCCCGATAATCTAAACTGGTGGTGTCAAATCACCATTCAAAACACCTATATAATGGGCATATTACAATCATGGAAATCTGCTATGAATCAGATGTTGATCCCTCCTACCGTCAATCAATTAATGGAGACCTTATCTCCATCTTGTGCAAAGGCACAACTTTTCTCTTCCAACTTTTCCTCATTAAAGGCCTGGATCATGCTTTGGATTCTCGAGGCAAGATGAGAGGGTGGCTCTCTCCCTTCCCTGAATGCGCACCATGTGTGTTAATTGACTGGAGTGTGATGAGGTGGAGCGATTCTCCTGCATCATACTCAATGGCTACAAAAATAATGAGCTCCTACTTATGAGCTCTCCAGCGTGGTTGAAATCTTACTAGATCCCAAACTTTCTCCTAGAATTGTCTCTCCACTCCTCTACTTCACTGGTACTGCTACATCATCCCTGCTACTCATGCAGGTATCCTTTTTTCCAGCTTCCTCATGTTGACCACTTCCTCTGTCGATACCAACATCAGTTTCCTTATTTTCTCAACCACTTCGACCATCTGCTCCATCGACTGCCTCTCCTTTTGCAAACTAGCTTGCTGCATTTCTTCCTTATCCATGGGTAAATCACATCGATCTCCCATATTGTTTTCCTCATTTTTTGTGGCATTATCTTGCCACTCTGATGCAGTCTCCACTCCTACATACTTATCATCACTAGGCTTCTACTCAGCTATTACTTCTGACAGATTGAGTCTTGTCAGTACTTCAGTTGGTTCCTTTCTAGCTCCTTCCAGTTGATACTCATTCTGGTGTGTCTCCTATGGCATGGCTATCTTATGACAACCACCTTCTGGTTTTGAACTATCTAACCAATCCTCTAGTTCCTTTAGCTCCATCTCCCACTGGGTGAGTAATCCAACTGGGCATTCTCCTTCTCTTGGGATAGAATTCAGTATCTATTTCTCCTCCATGATAGTCTTAGTTTGATGTCTTTCTGTCACATTTGCAACATCTTTGCTATCCTCTCCTCAGCCTCTTGGCAGGAATATCTTGACTCATCCAATGATCAGAATGGTCCTTTGATCCTTCTCCTCGATGGTGGATGTTTTCAACTTCTTATCATCTTCATTCACACAGTTCACAATTTCGTGTGAATCTCCATCTGAGTGAGGTATTTCTTCTGCTTCCTCCTCATCTGTCAACACCCTTTGATGTGAACTCTCATATGATCTCATCTCTCCTCCCTTGCCCACTTTGCAATTTTGGATGTCTCCTCTGCCCACTTGGAATTTTACGAGATCAAATGATCCCCTCTCATTACCCACCTGGCAACCTGTAGGACCTCTTTYGGGTCTCTTTCCCTCGTCACTGAGGTTTTCAACATACCTCAACCACCTTTTTAACACCTTTTTCTKCCCTCTGGCCAACAACTTCTGAATAGGCCATTTAGTTGTCCTCTTCAAAGGCCACTTATACCTCTAGCGCACCTTTTCCTCTTGTTGCATCTTGAATGTTAGCTTCTCCATTTCTTCCCATATTTCACTGAGCTCCTTTTCCATCTCATCTTTTCTCCTATGTGAATGGGMTTCTCCTTGACTGCGCTCATAACTTCCAATGACCATCTTGCTTCACCTATAGTACACTTGGTTGTTTATCATCTGTTGCACACCTTGCAATAGTTTCCACAGAGTGTCTTACTCTGTCTCCTTTCATATTTTCCTACAATTTGTCTTACAATCAAGCTCTGATACCACCTAGTGAATACCCAGCCTCCTTCCCTCCAGATTCAAGTTTGCTCAACCTCCTAGTCTAGTATCATTTAAGTCATTGAAAATAATGGCTCATCGGCTCCTAATGAAAACCAGTTTAACTTGACACATGCCCTTCTCCTTCTCAGTATAGGTTGTGTGGAWCCCGTGGACCCTCTCCTTAACACTTTTCAAATATTAATKCCAATGGATGCTAGCTCCCTATGCTAGGCTTCCTCCTTGATATGACCACAGACTCCAATCATGGGCTAGATCCCTTCGCGATTCCATGCTTTGGAAATTTTGTGAGCTGCTTACTCCCTTTTCCTCGATTCCCAAATCGATGAATTCTTCGATACCAAATCTACGGTCCAAGTTCTCCCTACGATCAATAGTTGAGATCAAATAGCGAGTTTGGACTTTGTGAATCCTCCCTTCTCCCAACTCTTCTCCTCCTAGTTTTTGAATCAATGAAGTGATGATTTCTCACCACGCATCCTATCTCGATGGATGACCAAGATTTCTTCAACTCTCATCTCTTTGTGTATTCTCTCCTCTTGAATTTTTTCTGAAGGGTTCCTCCCCTGAAGTACATATATCTATTCAACGTGTCCTTACATATCCAATGTTCTAGATTCAAATCTCTCTTTGTGACTTCATGAAGATCCTTGTTTTCTCTTGGAAAACCTTCCGAAGTTCTTGCTCCCAAACCTCTTCATGTTGTTCCACGTGTCTCCTCCGACAATGGACTTTTTCATGACCTTCGGGACTTCAAAAAGTCCTCAACCCCTTTGCACACTTAGTGAAAATTTCTCTTTCAATACTTAGGCTATTCTCGATCTCTTTCTACACTCTCTGTAGATTTCTACGCAAATTCTACTACAGCTTTTCTCAGCTTGAAAACATTCAAAGCTCACCACTCCTCTACAAAATTTCTCTTGCCCTCTTGGCATTTTATCGCTCCTCCTCTTAAGCTTGTAGAATGGATTTACAATCTCCTTGGCACCCTCCTTATGCTCGACTCAACTTCTCTATGGCTTCTTCCTTATCCTATCTGAGAATCTTAAGGCATATCCTTTCCTTGGGTTTCTCTTAAGGATAACAACACTTCTAGTCATGTCTCTCTTGTATGATCTCGTACTTTCTCTATGCCCTCCTAGAAAAGTGTTTCAGAGTGTTTAGTAAATCTAGTCTGTCTTTCCTCATACACAGTCTTTCTTTCCAAGGTACCCAACTATCTTGAAATTTCCTCCCAAGTCTATGAATTATCCTGGTATGCCATCCTGGAAAATTATCTTCTGACTCCACTGAGTTCAGACACACACTTCTTGCGTCAGCTCACAGATTTTATTCACTCTGTCACGCACTCCTTGCACTTAGCCTAGAGAACCAGACTTAATTCAACACACTTACGGATATAAAACTATATCTCTATCCCTGCAGATGATTTCTAACATTCATCTACAACTAAAATGCATACAAATTACATTCATATCACAACATCCATTACACAGAAATTGATAACAGGAAAAAATGTCATTTTATATTAATGGCAGAATATCAAATTACAGATATTTGAGTCCGGACTGTGACTGAGTCTCGGATCTCATCAACCTCCCTAACTTGGCTTACAATGATTTTTCATCAAGCTCCAGTAGATTTTATCAAGCATACAATACAAAGATTTATACAAGAGGGGCTTTGATGAGCTTCCCTCCAAGCTAAACTAGTGTAGTCAAATCAACATTCAAAACACCTGTCTAATGGGCAAATTACAATGATGGAAATATTCTTTGAATCAGATGCATATCCCTCCTACAGTCAACCACTTAATGATGACCTTATCTCCATCTTGTGTGAAGGCACAACTTAGCTCTTCCATCCTGTCCTCATTAAATTCCTGGATCACTCTTTGGATTCTCGAGGAAATATGATACCATGCGTGCTAATTGACCGACACATGCTGAGGTGGAGCGATGCTCCTACATCATGTTGATTCTATCCAGTCTGGTCCTAGTATCTCCTTCATTTCTTGCTGATAGGTTTCTTTTTATTTCTGCAGATTGAATGTTGGCATGGGCTCATGTACTTTCCTTATCCATTTTTCAACTCCCTTTCCCTTCTTTGTCACATCTGGTCTAGTTCTCGTTCTTCCGTGTGTAACAATTTCTACTCTATGTTGCTTGTCACATTCCTCAACTACTATCATCTACAGGTTTTGGTTTTGATTCTGATGTTGATTTTGATGTTGGTGTAGGTTCCATCTCTCCTGCCACTTTGTTATTAGTTGAGGATATTCCTCTATTTCATGATCCAAGGCTCTACAATATGTTCACATCGTGCAATGGTTTGGGAAATCTCTAGCTAAATTTCTCGATTGATTGCAGTTATAAAAAATTATTTGTCTTATACCTCGACCAAATCCTGGACGTCCTTGACCTCTATCGAATCATCCACATCCAACTTGATTAAATACTATTTAAGTGTTATACTATAGAACTCCTCCTTCGGTTGTGAAATTTTCTTCCTAGATTTTGTACAAATATGAAGTGCACTACCTCATTAAGTCAAATGCATGATAGTCTTTCTCATCGTGTCCTGTCGATTTTCAAAAATTACAAAATAATTTCCTGGGTGTATTCTGGTACTTCTGCTGCAAGGGACAAGAAATCGGATGATGTCCGCATGTATTACATATCTTGCAATAACCTACTCCTCTTGTCAATGGGTTTGGTTCTCCCGTGGCCATATACTGTGCGAATGTTGGACATTCTTCCTTTTGATGGCCTTCTATCTTACATGTTATACATGTAAAATGTTCGTGATTTTCATTTTGATTCATTATTTCTAATAATTAAATTCTTAGTGCAACCAAATGTGATTGTATCTGCTCCATAAATGTGCCATCTCCTAAAGGAGATGCTTCCAATTTCATCACAATTTCCAATGCTTTTGGCTGTGACGTGACCTTTTATTGTGTTGACAGACAATGAATGTGTGGAAATATACTTTCTATAAACAATTATCAATGCTTCTCATCAATAATATGAAAGGTTAATCGACCCATCACATCTTTAAATATCTCGTAGTAATCCCACGATATCTCATTCTACACTTTCGTAATCTCTTTCATCTTTGTAATATATTGCAATTTAGACTTCAACTTCCAAAATTCCTTCAACCATGCCTGTCCAATCTCTAACAAAGTCCTTGACTATCCAGCCAATGTGTTTGTCTAATAATTCATATACTGTATTAGTGCCTGACCTATAAACATTGTGGCTAACTGCACGATATTCATTGCCTCATCATGGACATTCTTCACAGTCCATATTGTCTCACATACAAACAAGTGTTGCTCAAGGTCCTTCGACCTTGCTCCCTGAAACTAAGGAATTCTTAGTGTATGATCTATCCTTTCCATTGTATTCGATGTTGTACTTACCCTTGGTGATTTTGACTAACGTTGTTTCATTGCACTATGTTGGGCCAATTAATTGTTGTAATTAAGTCCCACATAAATGTCAACCAGGTTCGTCAACTGATGAACTGCATGCACAATATGTGCAGAAAAATGACATAATTGTATCCTAATTTATCTTTCAAGGATAAAGAGAACTAGGTAACCTACCAATAATGCATGAACATAAGAAAAGAAACCACTAATCCACATAGATAATTATTAACCAACCTAAGGAATCAACTATAAAAACTCTATTCTATGTATGAAAATCAATCAACTATTTATCAGTGCAGTAAAGAAATCACAAAATGATAAAAACATAATAGAAAATCAACCAAGCATACGTCTATATCATTCAACAATGTGGATCCACTCAAGTTCCATATAATAGTGTTACTGACCTAGAATAAGACTAATCAGTTTGAGAGTAATTCCTAGTGACTAATCCTATCCTTAACATAAAATGTTTACTTTACAACAAAAAAGACAGACTCCATGGTGCCACCACATTCTTACCCACCGACAACATGTAGGGGAATGACTCTGAACAATCCTTTCCACAAATATTGACACTTCAATTGGTGGGTGAAGCAACGGGATAACAATACTTTGTAAAAGAAACTTACAGCTACCAAGAAAGAATCTAAACACACAGTTTTCACTAAACTAAAACTAAGCTCTTGTCCCTTGAAATATCATTTCAGTTTTACCTAAACTACTATAGAGGTCACACCATACTCAGCAAGAAAAAAAACTCAAATATCATAGACAGACTCCTATTACTAACTTGAAATCCTATGCCCTTAATACCACATAGTTTCAAGATAACAACTAAATCATCTGCGGATACAATCCATTCTTCCAACAGTCAAAGAGTATTTACAGTTTCTTGATATGTGACCAGGTCATCACAATTTTTTTATCAATTATTGATATTAATTATTGTTATTTAGGATAATTAATGAATTAGATTCTTAAGAAGATGGAAGTTACAGTATGATCATTCCTTTCATTCTAGATCTTAGAATTTTCTCATGAACCAATCTTCAATAACCAGAGTCAACACTTTATCTATTTCATTACAACTCCAAGTTGTCACACACACAGAGTGGGTAATTTGATATCTTAGTTCAGTTTATTCATTGGAGTAGGTGAGCTCTTAGCTTTATTATCAAGTGTGTGATGCCTTTATATTATACATTTGTGGTTAATTAAGATGTCAATAAATTATGGAATGCATTTAACCCTCAAGCTTTTACAGAAAGGAGATATGCTTTGGTGAAATGCAAATATTTGATCATTCATTCACAACTCTATCTATCTACAAGAGATCCTTCCATTATATTAAGGTAAACTTGGTTTACAACATATGAGAAATCCCAATGGGTAAATGACACATAGACCTCTAATAAAACCTATAGTTTACAGATCACTCTACACAACTCCATCCAAGAACACTGCTACAAAAAAATAGAGAGTGATTAATATACAAATAACTCAACTTACCATGGGAGGTGCGCCCACACCTTCCCAAGTAGTGAGTAGAAACAATTCAATAAATCACCAAGTTATAAAAAAAATTAAATTGAAAACCTGATTAATATCAAATATAAATTCCTAACTTTCTCACAACATATCCATCACAATATGAAGAACAAGGAATAAGTAACCCAGTCTTTTTATTGTATTCAACAAAGGGTATGCACATATCATTTTTTACACAGAGCGAATCCCTCTATATATATCAAATTCTGAGCATATATTAGATTACATCATTTTCCCCTGTTCTCATGGACTAAGGGGTAAAAATGACTTAACAAAACTAAAGTATCTTACTAACCATGATTTCCTCTATCTTAGGAAATTGTTCTAACCATCTTCGATATCGTCCCTGTGCTGAGTTCCGACCCTGATATGTTGTTGCATTGGAAGACATGCTTATGGGTTCCGAGGTTTCATGTAATACAGAGGAATGTTGGGCACAAGTGAAATGGTCAACACCCATCACATTGGTCATATGAACAATACCAATACCGCCAACTCCATCCTAGGAGCGCACAACTAGGAGAAGCCACAATCTTAGGTACCAGAATGCATGCACATGTACTGAAAGGCCATGAATAGTGCGGGAATAGATGTTACATTTAAAAGGTAAGTGTACTTTTATCATTGGTAAAATATAGCCAAAATATCCTAATTAATTTATCAAGAACTTAAGAAAATATCGAAATAAACAACTTTTACCTCATGTTACAATCAAGATCTTTAGGCATGCAAAAAGGGTAGAAGTAGGAGACAATAAGTTGGATTTCAATAACTAGGTGGGGAATAAATGGCCAAATGAGGTGTATGGTGAGTGAAAAAATGGGAGCTCAACATTACCCCCACACTTGATCATTTGCATGTTCTCATGCAAAGATATCCCAAAACTATTCAAAATTGAAATATACACTCTCTTCAACCACTAAGAGAGTCCTGCAACATTTATCAGTATGTTGAGGCTTGAGTTCATTTTCTCCAACCTGTTTCTACTCCTAGGTTTCTTTGGTTGAAGTATCTTATGAATATGCCTGTTTATTTTCTTGGTTTCATATTGAATTTTCTCAATCTCTTCTTGAAACTTCTTTCTCTGCCCTTTTAACTGTTGATTTTCTCTTTCAATACACCTCATTAGGACAAACAACTCCATGACTTCCTGTTCCAAATTTTTAAACTTTTTTCTTCTCTTCTTGAGTTTCTTTTCCAGAGGACTCTCAGTAACAGACTCATCCATTAAGACATTTGAACCCTCGCAATCCTCAAGTCCCTTTTTAGAAGGTCTAAGAATAACTATGCTGGGAGTCTTTAGAGTCCCAAGCTATTTTTTCTTCTCTTCAGTCTGATGTATATCCTTTAACATTTCATCGTTACATCCTCCTTCACCTGTAGGGGTGAAAAATTGTGCTTGTGGCTCTACTGGTGCATCTAGCGCAACAAGATCATTTATCTATTTCTCATTAGGGTCTGCAAATTCTATACATGGATGATACTATTCCACGGGTTTTGGGTGTTCAACAATTTTGAAGAGATTTTAAATGGGAAAGGTATCCTCATCATCACCATCAACAAGGATTTGTTCCTCATGTGTTGCAGCCTCTGGGTACATGAGGGCTATCCCAACAATCTTCAGGGCTGCTTTCTTTGCCATATGATGGGTGACCCTACGAACTGGAGGAATCTCAAACACTGGCTTGACCATCATAGTCTCATTTTCTGACTTTACATTCTTGGATATTCCCTTTCTCTGTCGCTTATCCAATTTTCTCAGTTCCTCTTCCACTGCCACATTTATTTTTTTCTTTTCCTGTTGTTTACTCAAATTGTTTGATTCCTTTTCCACTTCCAAATGTATGTGTTCCTTCTTCTGTCGTTTAGCCAAATTTATTGGTTGCTTTCCACTAACACAAGTATCTTTTCCTTCTTCTATCATTTTCCCAAATTTATTGGCCCCTCTTCCATTGCCACAAGGATCCTTTCCCTTTTCTGTTGTTTTCCCAAATTGCTCATCCCCTCTTCCATTGCCACATGGATCTGGTATATAAATGCATTCTCACCCAAGAAATGATCCCATGTTTTATTTCTTTTGTGAAGATTGACTTCCACCAACATTTTAACTAACCCATGATGGTAGAGGCTACTTTGAGGGTTTTGACTATTCCTCTTTACCATATTATAATTTTTTTCTAGACTTTTGTATAGATATTATGGGAAATTTATCAGTTCTTTGGATTCAAAATGAAGTAGAATTTGCACATGATACTGGTATGTGAGGGAATACCTTCCTTCATAGGTGAAGTAGCTCTGCAAAATTGCCAATGGTTCTTCCCATTCATCCATGATGTATGCCCTTGGAACTCCCTTTTCCTAGCTCGCGTTTTGCTATTGCGCCTTCATAAACTGGTTGCAAATTCCTGTGCCAAGCATCAATTTCTCGAACCAGTATTCTCTAGTAATGGGGAGGCTTGTGACATTGGCTAGGGTTTTCTCTGTAACCTTTATTTCCAAATACGTGACCCTAGCCAATCGCTCGTCAAATATTTGCACAAACTGAAGGGAAACTTGATCATTAAAGCCCTGAAACTTGGTAAAAAAGAGATGTCAGCTTGCTTCCTTAAACATTTTCTTGCACTTATGATACTCAGGTATAGCTTCAAGGACTCGCTGAGAAACGGGTTTCTGGTGATCTGGCAGCATACTAAAATATAGGTTTGGATGAGGGTTTCACCAAAGTTGAATTAAGGAACACTCAAAGGGACAAGGTGGGTGAAGAACACTTAGAGGAATGAAGAGCATATGGTCTGTGAATGCGGATAATTTCTCAGTAGGGTGGAAATTTTAGCATAGGTTGGATACAGAGCGACAATGATCGAGGAAATGACTGTAACCACATTTGGAATCGTTGTGGTGCACCATTTATCTTTGCAATAGGGTGATATGAATTTCATTCATCGTAATGATGGCGAGGAGACTCAGTACGGGAATAATAATTCAAACTTATGCAAACATAACAAGAATTATTCAAATGTTCTCGGTTTCTCTTATGAGAAGATAAATTACTAAAGTTCGTGGAGAAAGTTTATTTTTACATAAATTTGAAATTTTTGCACAAATTAATCACCCATGGAATAGAGATAATACATATGAGTGGGTAAAATATCAGATAATGTGGGTGAATATGGATACAATTCGTACGACAGGAATATAGGGATGACCAATCATCATGCTACACATATGAATTATGACTTTGGTGACTGCATAATACATGAATGGGAAAAAATTGAAGCCTAAGTAATGGGGATGGGTTGGATTAACATGACAATTTGTTAAAATGATGTCCTTTGTTCCTAACAAACCAAACAGAATCTCAAAGAAATCTTACCTCAAAAAGTCGTTACCCATTTTAACTGTAGATGTGGAATTCCTATGGATACTAGAAGGGATGATGTTGATGTTGATGTTGATGTTGTTGTTGTTGTTGTCATTTCCATGTTGTTGATGCTCAATATTGAAGAAGGAAATCATACTCTGTCTCATGCAAAAATCCCTTTAAAATATGGTCACAGTATTCCGGTACATGTAGTGTCATTCTTGTATGGGTACGGGAATACTATCGAGCACTGTTTTTTTCACTGATGCTCTTAATCATGATATTAATTCACTATGTGATTTACAAATGTAATGCTAAAATATATTTTATACAAATTTAACTCAAAATTGGTTCATAAAATATTTGAGACTTAGGGAATTCTAAACTTATTGGAAATACTGAAATTTGAAATAAAAAACCAAGCAGAGAATAGAACTATTGATGCCAAACTGTCATTGTGGTGACGATGGAAGTAATTGCAACAGAAGTGAAGAAATAGGGGGATGGATAGTTGAATTGAGACCATGTCCCAAGATCTATATCGATGAGAAAGTCTCACCTTTTAGAAGAAACCTACTATGAAGGCAGACAACCCCCTCATTTTGAGACAATTTGAATTGTTGCAGCTACCTTGTAACCAACTTCCTTTTTATTCACACTGATTCTCACAAACTGTCATCTAGATCATAACTAAGTTGTCTTCACCATGACCTAAACTTCTGGAAAAAATCCATCCATGTGAAAGATGTATTGTTGTTGAACATGGGTGGAAGTCATTGGATTACCAACCATTGATGAAAGTTTTTAACCAATGCGAGATTTTTCACCTTTGATGATGATGAGAGTCAAGGTTCCACTGGTACAACTTGTTGCGCATGAATTAATGTGATGATTTCGAATGTCCTGGAAGATCTAACAAATAGGAGGCATTAATGAATCTCCACTGTTGTTAGCGAGGGAACATGCCATTAATGTATGTAATCCCCTAGGTACCATTCAAATATATGACTTTGATCCCCCAGATGATGTGATGAAGTATATGGAGAAAAATTTGTTAGAAGGAGAGTCTTAATGCACTCCTCATCATCTGATGCGAGAAAAAACAAAATGATTTGAAGAACATGTAGTAAGGTTTGACAATTGTGGACAAGAGATTTTTTATTCTGGGCTAATCCGCTAGCAAGATGGTTTTCAGATAGACCCTTATCTAACCATGTCAGTAAACTGATTTTCATGCTTAGACTGCTTTTTTTTGCTATTTATTTATTTATTTTGTTATTTTTTTTTCATTTTTCTGATGTACATACATTCAAAAGATGAAATAAAATATTTAGTCAGAGGTGGAAGAGGGGGAAGGATACCCCCTGCCCACTATCTCCATTTGAGACTACTGCAAAATATCTCGTACAAAGTTATCCTTGGACGTTGTCCAGTGATACAGCCTCAACCGATGGCCATTGACCACAAAATAATGTTTTTGGTGATCAATTGTTGTTATCTTGATTGATCTATTGTTGAAGAAAATCTCTATTTCGTAAGGCCCCAACCATCTTGTAGTAATTTTTCCCCTAAAGTTCTTAAACCGAGAATCAAAAAGGAGGGCCCAGTCACTGGGATTGAAAAATTTCTTCTTGATGAATTTATCATGTCATTGAGCTCTCTGTTCCTCTACCAAAATAGTGTGTTGGACTACATATTGTCTAATTCCATCTAGCTCATTGAGTTGGGATATTGTTTGTTTCTATGTGTATGATAAATCTATGCCTAGTTGTGTATTTGTCCTAAAGGTTTTCACTTGAAGCTCAATAGGAAAAAGAACATGTTTTCCATACACTAGATCATATGAAGCCTATGGTATTTCTCCATGTGGTTCTATAGGCCCACAATGCTTCCAAAATCCTGTCTGACCAGTCTTTGTGATAATGTTGGATTGTCTTAGTTAGGATTTCTTCCAATACCTTGTTTGTAGAATCAACTTGCCCATTTTCTTGTGAGTGATATGGAGAATATTTATAGTGCTTTATTTGGTTCTGTTGAGTAATCACTTCCATCGATTTAGATGTAAATTGTGTCTCGTTATCTATCACAATTTATCTTGGAATGCCAAAGAGAGTAAACATGTATTCTTAAAGAAAATACACAACTGACTCTTCACTAGCAGAACGAAGGGATTTTGCTTCTACCCACTTAGTTACATAATCAGTGCAAACTAAAATGTACCTTTTTTTTCATGATGAAGGAGAGATTGGCCCCACAAAATCCAAGGCACATATTTCAAAAGGTTTGACTAGCACTTGGGTTTGTAAGGGAATCTCGTCTGCTTGCGCTGGCTTACCCATTCTCTGACAGTTATCACAACTTCTCACATACTTTATGGCATATTTGAACAACGTTGGCCAATAATATTCTTGATGAAGCACCTTGTAAGAAGTCCTTTTATATGTGAAATTAACTCCACAAGGGATATCATATGTTTTTTCATCTTGTACACATTATCTAATAATCATGTGAGGCCCAGTATGGAAGAGATCTCCCCTGATCCATGAATAAGTTGCATTGTTCTTGACAACTTGTTTCTTTTCTCTTGGGGAGAGATTTTGAGGCAACTTCCTCGTGGCCAGATAATTGGCTATGTATGCAAACCAAAAAATGTTAGTGGAAACAAAAAAAATATGTTCATCAAGAAAACTATCATCAACATGTGTGTTTTCATCATTATTGTGGATCTAGGAGAGAAAATCTGCAACCTAGTTTTCTTTACCGGGCCTATCTACCATGGAAATATTAAATTCCTACAACAATAGCATCCACCGAGTGATCCTACCATTTTTAATGGGTTTATTCATTAAAAACGTGATGGCAGAATGGTCGATGTGAATAAAAGTTTCATAGCCTGTGATATAATGTCTACATTTATTAATAGCATGCACGACAACTAAGAATTCATTTTTTGTGACGGTGTAGTTGAGCTCAGCTAGTGATAATTTTTTACTATAGTAGTAGATAGAATAAGATAAATGATCTTATTTTTCTCCTAGGACAACCCCAAGAGAGGTGTCTGAAGCATCAGTACAAATATGGAAAGGAAGGTACCAATCTAGTCCCTGCAGAACTAATGTTGTGGACATCTTTTCCTTCAAGATTTCAAAAGCAATTTGACACTGAGAATCCCACAAAAAGTTAGTATCTTTAGCTAAAAATTTATATATAGGTGCATCTATATTTTTAAAGTTTTCAATAAACCTTCTATAGTAGCGAGCGTGGCCAAAAAAATTTATTACCTCCTTTGGTGAATGGGGTGCAAGAAAGTCCATGATGACCTTAATCTTAGCTGGGTCCACTTTAATGCTCGAATAAGAAACATGATTCCTAAGAACAATGCCCTATGGTGACATCATCTTACATTTTTTATGACTCAAGGAAACATTAGATTCCCTACATCTAATCAATACTTTTTCCAAGTTATGAAGTGCTTTGGTGACAAAGTCACCATAGACAGAAAAATCATCCATATGGATCTCAACACACTCATGAATCAAGTCAGCAAAAATCCCCAATACAACTCTTTGAAAAGTGGTAGGGGCATTGAACAACCCAAATGATAAAAATCTATAGGAAAATGTCCCCCATGGGCATGTAAAAGTGATTTTTTCTTGATCTTCTAGTGCAATCTAAATTTGATTGTATCCACTAAAACCATCCAAAAAGGAAAATTACTTTTTACCTACTAAGGTATCTAATACTTGATCAATGAAAGGCAATGGAAAATAATCTTTCATTGTTGCTTTATTAAGCTCACGATAGTCTACACATATTCTCCACTTGCTTTCCTTTTTAGGCACAACTACAAGTGGAGAAACCCACTTGCTATTAGATATAGGATATATAAAGTTAACATCTAGAAGCTTCTATAATTATTATTTTACTATGTGCTTTATGACAAGATTCATACAATGTTGTGGTTGTCTAACAAGTCTAGCATTTTCTTGAAGGTAAATATGATGTGTACATGTGTTGGCCCTTGACCATTTTTGGGACTTTGACAGCTTGTCGAAGATGGAGTGCTAGATGAAGTGGAGATTGCAGAATATTGGCCCACTTTTGGGTCCCTTTTGGATTTTTGGGAATATGTAATGGGAAAGGGATGTCGGCCCATGGGTTTACCCATGCTTAGGCCCACTTTTGTAATGTATAAATAGATATCTAGGCATCTATCAGAAGATATATATATATATATATGTATGTGATGTAAGCTAAGTGCTAATAGATTTAGTAAGTGCTCTGTGCATGACTGTAAGACACTTGCAGAGCTAAGTGCAATTCGTTGTAAGGAGTTGTGGAAGGATTTGTGTTGTAATGCAAGGAAGAAGGATCTAGGGAGCCGCATAGATCTTATGTCTCATGTGAAGAAGTTTTTTGGTGGATCTATGTTGTAACCGATTGAAGACACTAATAAAGAAGAAGAGTTGGTGGATGTAGCCCTAGGGTGGGGTTGAACCACATAAATCTATGTGTTATGCTTTGTGCTTCGACTTGATGTGTTTATCCTTTATTTTGCTAAGTGTTTTGATATAGTTATATAGATCTACTTATGCTTTGTGCTTATAGAGGTGTGTGAATGTTATATCTGACATGCATGAAGATGCTTAGTGCCGATCTACCAAATTTGATATATTTTACTGTTGCTAAGTTTTGCAATACCTTAGATCTAAGTGAATGTTGTGATGCTCTGTGATATCTGTGAAGTATAATAAGGGTTGAATATTGACGAATAATCTATTCTAACTACTCTATAAACAATATAATCACATATATGTGTCCTAGCTAAGGTTGTAGACACTTGAGTCGTGCAACCACCCCTACCTCTACCTCGGGTGAGACTTCATATGCTTTGTAGGTGATATCGAAAGGGATGGTAGTTAGGTATTTTTTGGTGTGCTCTTGAGCATTGAACCCTAGGTCTACCCTTGTGCCAACAAATGGTTCCGTGGCCAGGACCTGAAACTATGATTGTTGGGAACTAAGAAAGAGGAAGCTTTGTGCGAAGATTCATCTTGAAACTGTGGAATATCTAGAGTTGTGCCCTAGTGCGCAGTATTCTACTTGATCTGTAAAGATTTGTGCTAAATAAAGAAGGTTGTATCTAAGAAAAATAAGCCCGACCTGAAGAGAGAAGGCCAGATTTGAAATAAAGAAGGTCGGATCTGTAGAAAAGAAGAAGGATCTTAAAGATTTGTGCTCCAAGGAAGGTAAAAGTGAGAAGTTGTGATTGAAAGAGGCAAGATATGTAAAATTTGTGCTCTATTAAAGGTAATAATAGCTAAAGAAGTCTTAAATCCAAAAGATTTGTGCTCTGTAAAAGTAATATAGGTGGAAATTTGTTTTTTCTAGAGTATGGATCTAGGTATATCTTATAGGTTTTGTCCTAGTTTGAAAGCTAGGGTGTTAATAGACGAAAGAAGGTTTGATATGAATAGATATGATAAGAATAATGAAAGATATATTATAACTATGCATAGAATAAATGTTTGGACTAACAAATGGATGCAGGATCCAAGAAAGAATGTGTTGCAGCTTAACTCATATGATCCTAGTGCGTAGTACAGAAAAAGTTGGGGACCATTTCGAAGAAAGAGAGGATTAACCCTATGTTATAGTTACAGAAGAACATGACATATTGCTAAGGAATTCCCTAGCAGAAGACCTAGTTGTCTTTGTTGTAAGGCTACGGACTATGAAGTGTTGGATTTTCCTAGAATGATCGCTAAGCTTGAAGGAATAAATCTGAACCAAGAAAGCCCTAAGACAGATATAGAAAAGGTAGAACCTCAACAAGAGTCAAAGAAAGTATTGATACAAATGAAGGAGACCCTCAATGACCACCGACATGTCAGATTATCAAATATTTTCAAAGAAAAAGAATGCATTGAAGCAAGAATAGGGGAATTCAATATTGACTGTGTTCTTGATGAAGAGACACAAGTGAATATTATGCCATAAATAACTTGGGAAGATATAGGGAAGCCTGATATGATCCCTTCATTAGAAGGAATAGGACTATCTAGAGGGAAGCTGGTAAGTTTATGTGGGAGGCTTGCTCAGATATCTACGACTATCGATGGAACTTTGACAAAGTAAGATTTTGAGATTATCAGATGTATTGAAAACAACACCCCATTTACCATGTTACTAGGGAAACCTTGGATTAAAAGAGATCAATCCAGATGGAAAGAAGAAGAAGAAGCCTTGGAACAGAAAAAACAAGAGTTAAAATATTTCATGACCAGAAGGATCGCTCAATTGATTAAAGAGAAGGAAAACATATCAAAGCTATTTGACCCTAGAGACTCTGATTTCGAAGCTGCAAGACCACTAGAATACCCTCAGAAGACTAAATTACTTACTCCAGAGGCATAAGAGATGTTAACCCTGAAATATTCTCAATAGCACGTAGTAACTATATCTAATGAAGATAAGAATTATAATGAAAAGAAGAATATTGAGATGAAGCTCACTGGAAAGAAGGCTAGGAAGCTAAGTAGGAAGAGGGCTAAGATTGAAAAATTACAGAAGGTTCTAAAGGGAGCCTTGCAGAAGGAAAATTTCCAGAATTTGAACTTCATCGAGATATCAGAACAACAACATAGGTCACTTCATCGTGGCAAAGCAATATAGCCATTGGGGGTGATATATTCGTTCAACTGATGCTTTGAATGGATGGAAAAACATTTATGGCTTGCCACATGACCGATGGACTGCACTGTGATAGACAGAACAAGAGTTAATGAAGCCTCATACCCATTGCAAGCAATTCGTTGCTGAGTTTCCTATTTATCCCGTTGTGCCATGCATGAAGAACACTTTTTCCAAATCGAGAATTTGAGCTTGCAACCTTGGTTAAGATCATCCAGTGATCATTATGCCTTTACTTTCCATCTTATTGCCATGTCTACATTACTTAGTGACCCTGATATTATTAACCCTAAGAGCTTATGTCCGAGGAGCTTAGTGCACTTGAAGAATCTGTGAAGGAAGTACTCATTGATCTCAGGATCGAGAAATTCACGTTGGAAAGAAGGATGTCTGTAGGTTTGAAAGCATCATCAACAGGAGGAGTCCAAGATTCTCCATCGACTGCTCACAGARCAGGAACTTCCAGAATCATGACAGAGACGAGAACGAAGCATAGAGATGAWGTTTCAAATGCTAAGTTTATCCCAAGAATATTACCTATGTATATACCTCCTCTGAGCGGTGCAGTGAACATAGATAGTGTGCCTAGAGATTTTGACTATGCCTTGGTCACCTCGTACCTCCTAAAAGGGATATGTGCAGTTCGCACAGACCAGGATAAGATAGCAGCGCTRAAGTTTAGTGACTTCAACCTTGGAGACCATAAAGTTTACAGTATGCTCGCCCCACATAAGTATCTGACCAAGATGAGAAKAAATAATTCAAATATTATCCCCCATCCTTGGACCCATAACCTCGCGCAGTCTACCCTGCTTAATGTTATGAAGATCCTGCACTTCGGACGACATAAAGAAGTGAATGCATGTGTTAATTTTTTGTTATCCTATTATCATGGAGGATATTTATGTTTGAATTGATGTATCACAGTGGATCCGACCTTGATCCATCGGATCATTGGGCTGAGCATGCAAGGCCTTGACCCACAGGATTTTTATCATGGAAAAACCATGGACAAAGCATTAGCGCAGAAGATTAAAGAAACGTATAGCAATGTTGAGAAAGGAGCACGAGGCTACAAGGTAGCCTCTATCCAAAATGACGCAGTGTGCCTATCCTATCAACTAATTTCTAGGAAATTAGTTCACAAGAACCGGCCCACCCAAGTCACTAGATTCGTAGTAGACCTCACAGGAAATTGCGTGGAGGGTGTACAGATGAATAGGGCACAGTACTTTATAAACCAGCTAGAGCTTGATTGCAGGGAAGTGAAAGACCAAGGGTATGAGTTCCATTTTAGCTATCTTCTCATACTGATCGCACTCATTGCATGGGATATTCCGGAAGGTGCGACCTTCCCGGACATCGAGCCATTTGAACCATTGGTCTCAAAGTTTAGTGCCCTGTGGTACTCGAACGATATGAATAAACAATTGCAGTCAAATTCCATTTTTTATTCCTACTATAATCAATTGAAAATAGTTACCCAGTCTACACCGCACATCACTCCGAACACCCTCTACAGGTTTTGGCCCCTGATGAAGTTCAGTGTAGACAGGCACTTTCTCTACATCACAATGCGCACTGACGAGAACAAGAAATAGTTACAGTCCTATTATAGATTAGTAGAAGAAGATATGGAGGAGATCACAAAGGAATGGTCGACGAACCTCCTTGTTCTAGTTGACCCTGCAGACATATCTGATGTAGACAGTCTAGAAACTATGCAGGATCTACCTGGACCTAGCATGCGACAAAAGATCAGCGAAGTGAAAGACTTAAGTAGTGCCTCGGTGAAGACTGCTTCCATCATGCTATGAAAGAGGGTGATGGTGAAGAGTTAAAAGAAGTCAAAAAGAAGCACAAAGATGCAGCATAGCTTTTGAAGAAGAGGAAAGGTTCACCTGAGAAACCTTCTTCTCAGAAGAAGTCCAAATTTCACGTGACTAAGCTACAGACCACACTGACCCCAGATGACTTCAATTTCATCGTTGTAGCCCTGAAAAATGTTGCGCTAGAGATAGTAGAGACACAAGAGGCGAAGAAAGAGAAGATGTATAATCATATTGAGATAGAGATCCAAGGGGTGCACCAGGCACTACAGTCTATCCGCGCAGTCTCCACTGTGCCTCAAACAATAGGAACACCAGAATCAGGGGATGAGCCAGCTCAAATCCACGGGATTGATGATACAGTCGAAGCTCTCCTTCGATGGGCTCAAGAAGAAATAACGCAAGCCACTCAAGATTTAACACAGGTATAGGGAGTTCTTATGGAGAAACACAACACACCAGAATGAGAAAATATTGCTCTCCAAGAAAAATAGGATGCAGAGAAAGAAAAAATACAACAAAGAAAGGAACAGTTGCTCGCAGAGAAACTCAAGATAAAGGAACTGGTCAATGGATCACTTCTCTCTGTGACCATCGTCGAAGTACAAATAGAAGAACGGGCTCCACAATAGGTGGCACAATTGGAAGGATTAATTCAGAAGCTCTAGCATCATATTTCATATCTCATGCTTCGCACAGTACCTCAGACCCTACAAGAGATCAGAGACCAAAGTGAAATAACTTCCTACAGCACATTCAATAGACTGAAAGCTCTTGACTTGGAGTGCAAGAAGCTGAGTAGCCACAGTGACCAGACATATGATAACCTCACCGAAAACCCAGAGTTATATAAACTGGAGTCACAGCTACAGAAGGCAAAGTATGAAGCTGAAAAATTACAAACACAGCTGAAGGCCCTGTCACTCGTAGAAAGAATGAAGAGATCTCATGAGCAGTGCACGACCCAGCAACAGATCCATATGATCTACAGAAAATTGATGGAAGTGACTCAACAACTTCAACCGGTGCAAGATAAGGCATGTCAGTTGTTCCGAGAGGTTGACAGCCGAGGAGCAGAGCTAGAATAGGTTGTGAGTGCAACAAAACAACACCTAGATGGACCCTTCAATGACATACTCATCCAGGATTTTTCCGAGCAAGAGGTCGTAGCACAATAGGAGGTCTAAGAAGCTTGATCCAAGCTCGAGGCATTTGAGGTAGAATTGATCATACCAAAGTGACTTGGGACGAGTCACAGGTAAATGTTAGGGGCTTGTTGTCCCTTGACCAAGTTTTGGGAGATAATTGGTCATGCTTGACCATTTTTGGGACTTCAACAGCCTATTGAAGATGTAGCACTAGACGAAGCGGAGATTGCGGAATCTTGGCCCACTTTTGGGTCCCTTTTGGGTTTTTGGGAATATGTAATGGGAAAGGGATGTCGTCCCATGGGTTTACCCACACTTAGACCCACTTTTGTAATGTATAAATAGATATCTAGGTGAATGTTGTGGTGATTTGTGCTATCTGTGAAGTATAATAAAGGTTGAATATTGACGAATAATCTATGCTAAGTACTCTGTGAATGATATAATCACAAATCTATGTCCCATCTAAGGTTTCCGACACTTGAGTCCTGCAACCACCCCTGCCTCTACCTCAGGTGAGACTTCATCTGCTTCGCAGGAGTTTCTGAAAGGGTCGATAGTTAGGGCTTTGTTGGTGCGCTCTTGAGTGTTGAACCCTGGGTCTGCCCCTATGCCAACAACATGTATCTAGGTGAATTCCAGGAATTTCTTTATAGTCCCAAGCAAATGCACGAGAGTGCTTTTGTAATAGTTTGATTAATTGTTCATGTTGATTAGAATCAAGGCCAACACTGATATTGAAAGTTTTTCTTGGGATACTTTCAACAGTTATGCAATAGGGATGTGTGGTCTCTTTGATGGTTGACACAAGGAAAGATGTAGTTCCTGCTGGATAAAAAATTTCCTGAAAAATATTTGTGAAAATATGATTATAGGTTTGGGGTACTTCTGGAAACTGAGTACAATCCACAACATAAATAAATAAGTTCAAAAAATCATCTTCTGTTTGACTTTTCAATCTCCTTTCTTGTTCGAGGGTTACAAGGGGATGTAAAATTTCTATTTTTCTGTGATTTTTAATTTCCACAGTTTTAAGAGATACAATTTCTGCATCTTCAGAAGATTATATTTACTTGTTTTCAAGAAGTTCAATTTTTTTTATTTTCACAAGATTCGAACACCTACCAAGAATCTTGTAGTGTTGGTTTGGAAGGTGGGTATAAAGTGAGTTTCTTCATAGCTAGACCATTTGATATGGTCATCTCTCCTAACCTACATCTGATGAAAGCATGAGTTGTGGCCAACCATGGTCTCTCAAGAATGATAGGGTGGCCTACCATGTTGGTTTTAGGTTGGATAACTAGAAAATCTATAGGGTACTCCCAATAATTTAAAGTTAGCAATATATCATCGAGAACCCCGACAGGATTGATCCTTGATCTATCAGCAAGTTCGAGCACTGTGGGTGTGGGATACAGAGTATCCAATTGTAATGTTTTCATGGTCATAACGGTCATGATATTTATTGCAGCTCCCAAATCAAACAAAGTATTTCCTATGGGAATGTCATTGATGGAAATGGTGACTATGGGGTTTCTAGGGTCTCCATAATTTTTCACCAATGGTTTCCTAGACATTAGCTCGACCAATTGACCTACTATGTGGATAGTGGGGGGCTCTTTTTGTTTCCTTCTAGGTTTCGTAATGCATAAATCCTTGACAGGTTTTGTGTAGATGGGAATATCTTTTATATCTTGCAATAGG
The DNA here is from genome assembly GCA_032191745.1 of Picea mariana. Lineage (NCBI taxonomy): Eukaryota > Viridiplantae > Streptophyta > Pinopsida > Pinales > Pinaceae > Picea > Picea mariana. The sequence continues at coordinate 61,604 of JASDQU010012983.1, read as the reverse complement.
GGTATTTTGACAAAAACATTCTGTAGCTTATCTTCTAAGTCAAATTCATGGAGGATAAGCGGATTTTATATGGTCAACCTTTCTAGATAAGATGGAATTTTATATGCTTGTGGCTTCTCTATAAGAGTAGTAGATGTTTGTGTTGGAATGGAGGGAGTAACTATGTTTCTGGGTTGGTTGTCATTTGTTGGTTGTTCAGGAGTTTCCTCTTCTTCCTCAATGACAATCGTGGAATCTCTTGGTTTGATGACTTTACCTGATCTTAGATGTATATTTTAGAGGTGCATAGGAGTGATCAGGTAAGTTGGAAAAGGTTGCATCTCAGCATTAAAGGCGGGTTGTGCAACTCTATTGTTTGGATTTGGTATTGGCTACACAGGCATTTGTGTTGGTCTGGGAGGGTTTTGATTTGCAGCCAGTTGTGGTAATTGTGGGACTGTTGCTTGGATAGTAGGATACAATGATGGCATGGATGGATTATTGTGAGTAGTTAGGATGTTCAAAACCAAACATCAATATAGCATAGAAAAGCCTTAGAAAAAGTACTCAACGCCTTGAAAAAGAGATAATTTCAGATAATAAGCCTCTTCGAGGGGGAAACCTCCTTTTACCCCACTTAAATGTTCAGGTACAAGATGATTCAAAATGAAAATGTCTCCTTGGTATATATAGGAGACTAGGAGGTATAATTACAACTAATGGCCTGAAGCCGACATAAATAAAATAACATTACTAATATAATATGCCACAATTAAGGGGTAATGAGCCAATATTAGGGTTTAACATGCCCCTCCCCTTGAGACAAGTGTTGTCCACAATGCTTGAATAACTCTGGATGCTTATGTATAAAAGACTCATCTTCCCAAGTGGAATATTTAGCCATCATTTTCTTCTCATAAATGGGTTTGTGTAAGTCCTTTCCCTTGAGTGGTCGACTTTCAAAAGACAAGGGCCTTCCTTCTTGCATTAGGACAACACCAATTCCATTTCCCGAGGCATCACATTCCACAATAAAGGTTTTTGTGAAGTCTGGAGTGGTCAAGACAGGAGCTTTACACATCACCTCTTTAAGTTGCTCAAAATCTTTAGTTGCCTCTGGAGTCCATTGTTGCACCTCTTCCGTCACCTTAGTGAGAAAAATAGAGGTGCTTGCAAGCTCAGTTGGGTTTGCTGAGTAGGACAGCTGCAAGGAAAAGAGTTAGGGAAAGAAATAGAAAACAACAACTAATAATTAAACTAAGAAATGCAATAACAACTAAATTCATGAGCATAGGGACATAGAGACAAAAAGAACAATGAAACCCATGTCACCAATGAAAAGGATGATATTAGTGAAAGAATACACCAAGAAGCAAGGGGACTATGAGTCCCTTCTTCCTCCAAGGGAGGGCTCTTGGACCCCCACAAGCAAACTCTTCTTACAACAAATAAAAATGGAAAATGATGAAATAACTCTTTGCTAATCCACTCAAGAGGTGAGATGGATTGCCCAATGCAATGGTGCAAATATACTCTTGGCAAGGATGGAGTCCTCAAGAGAATAATGGCAGCATAACTTTGCTTTGAATTCCTTGAAAAATGAAGTGTATCCATGGCCTTTTTATAGCATTCCTTTGAGCTATTGTTCAACCAGTTTGTAGTGTGAAAATAGGCTAATTAGGGCATTTCTAGGTCTTTGACCAGCCATCCAGTCAAATCCAGTTCATATTTGAGTGTCAAATCAGCTTGGGAGCTGAACCATAAGTGGGTGGGAGGTCGACCACTCTCATAAATGCATCGTTTCTTAGGTGTGTGGCTTTTTGTGATAACAGTCACGCATCATGCGCATGTGCGCGATTTCTGCGTTCTTGTTCCGCGCATGTGTGCGTGCACCCAGTGTCTTCATAACACCCTTCAATTTTTCACTACTTTGTATAGTTTTTGACCATTTATGAATGCTTTGGTGTTAATTCAGGTCCATGGATGACTTCATCACTGTTTGACGATGCTGAGTTCTTGTAACCATGTGTGGATGAAATTTCAGTGATAACAGATGCCCCCTTATGGATGAGGTTAGGAGCATATGTATAGCTTAAATCCATCAATGTTTCTTCTACCGAGAGTGTTGTTGTAAGAGAGAGAAATAGTGGGATCATCCAGAGTGATCCGTTGGAGGGAAAAATGAACCAGTAGAACCCAACCTTCCATGAGGTGTGTGAAAAAGAAAACTGTGTACAAACGAGGCGGGCATGCCCCATGCTCATGTTATGTAACTCAAAAAGGAGGAATGAAGTGTTGGTGTAGACAACTACAACGCCCTCAGGGGAGGTTGTGATAAATGCAGAAGACAATTCATTGGATGAACATAATCTGAATAGTAGGCAGTGATCACGGTAATAAGTATCACCAATTATGTGGGTATTGATAGCCCAACCAAGTTCAAAGGTCTTCGGCAAATGAAAGAACTAACTGCAATAGTCGCAAAGTAAGACCCACCGTAACGTGAAAGAGTGTTGACATCGAATGTTATGGGGGTCAATGACAATAGGGAGCAATTATGTGTCACCCTATGCCGTCCAAGATCTCTCATTGGGTGGGTAATGAGAATCAAGATATTGTTGCCCTTCTGGAAAACTGTGTTGATGTCGACAAAAAAAAGGGGGACGTGACGCCCAGAAGAAAAATGGCTTCATGAAATCTACTAGGCGAGGTTAGGAAGTGGAGGAGGTACATGGACGAAGTCAATATGTAGGAAGACTCAAGACTGCCCTTGGTTGGAGGATATGTGAGATAAAAAGTGGCCACAACCATTCAATGAGGTCAAGTGTCAGGGGGATGACAAGACCGGGGATAAGTTGTGCCAGAGGTGAGACAAGTGAACAAATTTAGAGGGTAGAGGTAGGTGGCCTATGGGATACTCTGAAGATATGGACAATGCCGGCAAGGGTGGATGATAAGTAGTGCTCCAACCAAGGGTGACATGTGTTGTGGTTGGCCAAAAAAGGGAAGCAGGCCGCCAAAGGTGATGACAAAAAGGTAATGTAACGACTAGAAATAAAGGAATTTGTACAATAAATAACGAATAATTGGGGATAAGTGTACAAATACAGAAACGAGTGCCCTAGTGTGATATGGTTGGCCCATGTAGGGCATAATTTGCTCGGAGAACTGATGAAGGGTGGGGATCCCATGGGTGGGTTTCTGTATGAGGTAGGTGAAACGAAGGGAGATTTACAGATGGGAAACATATTGTGGATGAAATGGAGGGTTCATGCTACTTTGGAGGTGCAACCCGACCATAGAAGCATGGAGAGATAAACTGGGAGTCCGTTGGGAAAGCTGGAAAAATGAGGAGAAGGAGTATCTGGTTTATTTGCGACATGGTGTAAGACTATCAGGACTCCCATCCCTAAAGGGTTTTGAAAAACAAAATGAGTGTCAGAAGTGCCAAAGGGTGCTATGAATGGGACAACTCATGTGGGTAATAGTGCTATTGGGTGACAGTACCGAAGATGCAAATGGAGGTGTGGGTACTACAGAGCCAGAAATGGGGATCCTAGAGGCAAATGTCAGAGGGTGCGACTGGAAATGTAAGTGAGATTTAGAGGGAATGACTACAGGCCAGTGCTGAGTATATACCTGAAGGGGTTGTGTCAATGTATGATGACCAAGTACTTGCACACATGAAAACCAAATACTCGACATGAACAATATCTGAAGAGAATCGAATATATGAGCATGTATTTGATAAGTGTGAATATGCGCATGCGTACCTGATCAGGGTATGGAAAATGGCGCCTTGGGGGCTCAGGATGAAAAGAGGCCTAGGGACTATTGTGATGTAGATGATGAGATGCTAATCCCGTGGCTGAAGATGGATTGAGAAATGGACGCCTGGAGATCCTGGAATGATGAGTGGAAGTTTGGTAAAAAGGCCTATATATAGTTGTAGGGCCCACATTGCCACCTCATTTGTACTTGCTACTATAGTGACTAGATGAGAAGCATTCAGAGGAGATTGTGAGAGTCTGGGAGGATGAGGCACCTAATTGAGGACCTGCGAGCATTAGGTTAGTGGTCTGATCATCCTGCATAGAATTAGGGTTTCATTTTTTGGCCAGGGTCTGTATGGAGGGCCGTACAGGGGGGTTTAGGGGGTGTGGGCCCCACATGCACGGGTGATACGGTAATAGGCGCGCACACGTGCATGCCTGTCCACTAGATAGATGTGCATGGGAGCACTGGTAAGGGGATAAAGGGCGTGCACTATGTGCACGCCTGGGGGTTGAACAGGCACACACATGTGCGCGCCTGTAGAGTGAACAGGAACGCCTGAGAGCGCACCTGTGTAATGAACAGGTGCGCACACATGCACGCCTATGTAGTGAATAGGTGCGCACATGTGTGCGCCTGTGGGGTGTACAAGTGCACATGTGTGTGCATCTGTGGGTTAAACAACTGCGTCATGGAGGCACGGTTGACGAGTGTAAAAAATGTCTTTTTTATGTTGTTGATTGTCCATGTGGCTAATGTAGGATGGTTTTATGTTGTCCAGGTGAGCTTCGGGCACGATGCCTATTGGTTGGTGAGAGCGGGATTGGTCCCAGTTGCGAGACGTCATGGCTATTGAGGAGCCAAGTGTACGTGCGACTTTGGCAGCCTGTGGGCTGCTAAAGTTCTTTGAGTGCCCCTTGATATGGGTGCAAGAGTATCTCCTGCAGTTTCTTATCCGGATGTGGAGTCCGGACCTGCATTGCTTCATAGTGCGGGGAGATTAGATTCCCTTCACTACAGTGGAGGATGTGTATTTTTTGACTGGGCTCCCATTTTGGGGAATGCCCCTACTGGCGGAGCCGGTGCTACCGAGAGATACGCCGCTAGCGATGGTGGGTCAGAGGTATTGTTCAGGGTCGAACTATATGTCCGGCACAATTGTGAGTATTGGGGAAATGGATGCCCTAGCGCATCGTTGTATAGCAGTGATGATTGTGAGAGTGTATGGCTCACTAGCGATGCAGTGGATCAGCGGTGGCCAGCTGATGGTGATGGAGAGAGTGTTGGTCGACGAGCATTTTTCCTAGGAGCTTACGCTGCACTCCAGGATGGTGGGGCAGCTGGACCACTGTATCTACGGATACGGGAGAGTTTGCCTTCGGGTCCATCCTAGTGGCCTAGTTTCTAGAGAGGGTGTCGATGTTGCGCCCTAGGATTCTATTGGGTGCACCTGGGGTGCGAGAGCCACGAATGAGGCGGTGGTTGACTGTGTTTCTTCGCCATGGTGGTGGCGAGGGTGGCCACTTCTTCACTACAGAGGTGGCACAGGTATGGCGACAGATGTCGTAGGTGATATTGCGGTACCCCTATGCCGAGGTTGACTTCTAGGAGGATCCAGACATGGTGCTACCTCCAGGGGAGGTGTTTGACCACTGAGGTATGTTGATGATGTTGATATATATGTTTTTGTGTTTTTGAGATAACATTCCATATGTATAGGATATAGATGTTGATATTATCTGTTGTTTGTTTGTATGTGCATATGTGGTACCTCGCAGGCGTGAGGTGGAGTTGCAGAGAGTGATGATTCGTCAGGAGCCGGAGAGACTACCATGGGGAGAGAGACGTCGGTGTGAGGACGTCGCGGTGCGACTAGCTGAGCCAAAGAGGGCAGCGAGGAGACATCGGTTTGATGACCCTGGTGCTGGGCCATCACACGCTCCTCCGACGGCTACCGGAGTGGATTTTGAGGACATACACTGTCATCTAGAGGTAGTTTTACAAGATGTGCCTGAGGGCATTTGGTCTCGCATCCATGATGAGGGTATCTTGGAGCAGTACGTGGGGGTTCCGCTGCCATGGTGGGATGTAGTACGGTGAGTAGTAGTGGCTGGTGCTGCGATGACTGGATGACTGTCACCGGGGCAGGAGGGACTGGTAGGGGGTGGACCAACACCGCCTGAGGGAGGGGTAGGTGGTGGTGGGCCGCCACCGCTTGAGGGAGGAGCAGGCAGGGGTGCTCTAGAGGCACCATGAGTAGTGCTCTATGTATTTATGTATATATATTTTTTGTATATAGGCTGGTGAGCCCATTTGGTACTGAGGTGCTTCATTGGCGTATGGATAGTTGCATTTTTGTATGTAAACATTTGGATGGCATAGTGGACCTTTCGATATATACATGAGTATACATTTTTTAGATCTATGTGGTGTTTACATGTGTTTTGTTAATGTATTGATGATGTCTAATCTATATATGTGATGACAGTTTGTGTTATATGTTTATGTATGTGTAGAGGTAGCTTGATGTGATATATGCCAGTCTAACACAATATTATCTAGGTTATCCGTAATTTGATTCAATTTTCTTGGAATATGTGTAAATGTAATGGAATCAAAATGTCGAGATAAAAGTCTAACCTGTAGGTATTTGCGAAAGAGGCAAGGATCATGGACGCGGTACACATTGTTGAGCTGGAGTACGACTAGTTGAGAGTCGAGAAAGATGCTAAGGTGACGAATACCATGATGTTGGGCATCAGACAGGAGGCCAATGATGGTAGTGTATTTGGCTTGGTTGTTGGTTGCTGAATCCAAACATATGCCACTTGAATGGAGCATTTCATGTGAGGGGGTGTAGAGAGCCCAAGTAGCCGAAGAGATATTTTGCGTCCAACGGCTGGTGCCGTCGGCGTAAATGATGTGGTAGGCTGGTGGAGGAGGCATCTGTCAATAGCACAAAGGATAGTTTAGACGTTAGGGAGGGAAAAAAGATTAAAAATTCTATAAAAGAAATAACCCAAAGTAGAATGACTACGTTTAAGCATAGAATTTCTTTAGATACAACCTGTTGATGGGTTTTGTGAGAGAGAGGCCTTTGGGGGAGGCCAAGATGTATGTGCCTTTGGTGAGGCAATGTTGGATAATGTATGGGCCATGCCAGAGTGACTCAAATTTTTCGTGGCCAAAGGTATCATGAGCGATATCGTAAGCCAGGACGAGGTCGCCTTCGCAAAATGAGCGAAGGTTAACATGTCGATCAAAGGTAGCCTTGGATCGTTTTTTAGCTGCCTCGTTGTTTTGTAATGAAGATCGATGATCTTCATCTAGAGACTCTAAGTTCAGCAAGTGCTGCTCCATTGGAGCAGTGTCGGGTAATAGCTCAATTGCAGTGCGTAAGGTGGGAATTTCTCACTCGATGGGAAGAGTGGCCTCAACCCCATGGACTAGATGAAATGGTGTGAAACCAGTGGCTATTTTCGCAATCGTACGGTAAGCCCATAGCACAGAAAATAACATATGATGTCAATTGGTTTTATGTTTATTAAACGTCTGTGGTAACATGGTCTTGAGGACCTTGTTAACAACTTCAACCTGTCTGTTAGACTAAGGGTAATATGGTGAGGCAAAATTGTGGGAGAATCCTAACCGAGATGAGAGTTCGATGAAGATCTCATTCTCGAAGTGTTTCCCGTGATCGGAAATGATTTGGAGTGGTACTCCAAAGAGGGATATGACATAGTTAAAGAAAAAACGCATTGCAGTGTTAGCAGTGTTGTTGAAGGTGGGCATAGCTTCTGCCCATTTGGTGAAGTAATCGACGGTGACAACAATGTATTTGTGACCATTGCTGGAGGGGGGATTACAAGTCATGAAGTCGATGCCCCATTTACAAAAAGGGCTAGCAGTGATGACGGGATGAAGAAGAGCGGGGGGAGCTCGGGCTTTATTGGCATAGAGATGACATTGCTCACATCGTTTCACGACATGAGTACAATCGTGAAACAAGGTAGGCCAAAAGTAACCGGATTAGATAATATTTTGAGCAGTGAATATGCCCGAAAGATGCCCCCCACATGCACCACTGTGGCAGTCATTTAAGACTCTATCGGCCTCGTCAATAGTCAAGCATCGACGAAGAATGGTGTCGAATCCCCGTCGGTATAGGATGTCTCTGATGAGGAAGTAGTGGGGGGCCTAATGGCGAATACGGTGATGATCATCTCGTGACAGGTGGTTACCAAACTTGTGATTTCAGAGGTAGACGAGGAGGTCGTCGTACCAAGGATCATCCGAAGTGATGTAAAAGAGGTGTCCATCGGGAAAGCCAGTGTTGACGGGGGTACTGGTGTTGTCAGAGGGGAGGGTCATGACAAGTTCGGTGAGAATGAGGGACTTCTTACTCTTAGATGTTGAGAACTCGAGGTTGTACTCCTGAAGGATAATGATCCATCGAGAAAATTTGTCGTTAATTTTCCGACGACTGAGAAAGTATTGCATAGGGTTGGAATCTGCGACGACCTTTGTCGTGCGAAGTAGAATGTAGGGGCGCAATTTCTRGACTGCGAGGACGACTGCAAGAGCAAGTTTCTCTTYGTGTTTATACTTCAAGGGTGACCCTGAGAGGTTTTTACTAATGTAATAAATGACATTCTCATGATTGTCATCACCGAGCTAGATGAGAACTCCTGCTACTGATACAACTGATGCTGATACGTAGAGGATATAGTCACGATTGTAGTCAAGTGCACTAATTAAAGGTGCGCTTGAGAGTGTTGTTTTAAGATCGTCAAATGACTATTGGGCATGGTTGTCCCAGTGAAATGGGATTTCGTGACGTAGTAAGAATAGGAAACCGTGTGCGCATATGGTGTAGTCTGGGAAAAATCATCGTAGAAAGTTATCTTTTCCTTGTAGGCTCTAAAGTTGACATAAATTTCGGGGAGGTGGAATTTCGGTGATAGCTTGGACTTTGAGGGGGTCCATGGTAATATTTCTTTGGGAAACGATGAAGCCGAGGAGGTGCCCTACGGTGACACAGAACACACACTTGAGCTGATTCAAGCAGATATTGTACTGACGACGCCGTTGAAAGATGATTCGTAAATCATCAAGATATTGGGTGCGTTTCTTGGAGCGAGCTGTGAGGTCATCCAAGTAGGTGACGATGATATGAGCCAGATCATGAAAGATGTATGTCATAGCCTGCTGGAAAGTTGCTCCGACATTTTTTAAGCCAAAAGGCATGACACGATATGCAAAAGTACCCCAAGAGGTAGTGAATGCGGTTTCATACTGATCGACGGGGTGAATTTGAATTTGATTATAACCAAAGAATCTATCCATAAAGGATAGAGCCTCCTGGCCTGCGCAGTCATTGATAATTTGATCGATGAAAGGCATTGGAAAGTTGTCTTTGGGACATGCGTGATTGAGATCGCAAAAGTCTATGCAAACGCGGATAGTGCCCTGTTTTTTGTTAACGGGTACAAGGTTTGAAATCCATGAGGTATAGGCAATGGGGTAAATGAACCCGACAACACGTAATTTGTCAATTTCGGCTTTGATGGCCGTGGCTTTGGATGGGTGTAGCGGTCGTTTTTTTTGATGAACCAGTGTAATTTCAGGCCAGGTGTCGATGTGATGTTCGACGATAGAGGGATCAAGGCCAGGAATTTTTGTGTATGACTAGGCAAAAATATCCCGATATTCTTGGAAGAGGGCTTTATATGCGGTGATTTCCTGAGGAGTGCAAGCAACTCCAATGGTGATTTCTTCGACGATGCCATTTTTGATTGAAATGTCGATTTTAATGGTTGGGGAAATGTTGGCCATGTTTCCTTCTTCAAAAGCATCAGGGGCAGGAATGGGGTTTTTGAGCCAGTCGCTAGGCTTTGATCAGATAAAATCCTTGGTTTTGACTGCGTAAATGGGGTGTTGGTTAGGAGGCATGGAGGCTTCCTGTGGAGAGAAGAGTGCGCGGTGGTGTAGCGCATCCCAGGGGAAGTATGGGTGGTGTAACTCTTCAAGTATTTCTTCATCGCATTGGAAGTGACGGGAATACAAGGGGTCATGAGGAGTGATATCGGTGACCGGTGTCGTGTGGTTGTCCCCTGGTGAGGAAGAAACAGGGGGAACAAATGTAGGATATGGTGAGGGTTCGCTTGACATAAACCAGATATTGAAGTACTGAGGAGGACCTGTGGTAGTTGGGTGTAAAATTTCCGTAGGGGAATGAGCGGGAGAGTTGGGGGGATTGGGGGGTGAATCCTCAGATAAGTCGTTTAAGAACCAGGGAGGCATTGGAAGGGCCTCAGGTTCGGGAGAAATGACATGAAGATCCTCTAGTGATGAAGTAATGTCAATTATCGACTTTGCGGGTCGTTGAAGTAGGGTCAATTGGCATTGCCTGTATTCAAGGATCATAGGACACTGGTATGTAAAATGAGCTAATGAGTTGCAAAGAGAGAAAGGGCATCTCATACGTTCATTGACTGAAGTGGTGACATAACGGATGTCAGTGATATTTGTTGAGGGGGACGTAGCAGGACTGGGGTTGCTTTGGAAGTTTTGGTGTACTGCGGCTAATGTCTGTCGAAAGCGTGGCAGTGCTGGGTAATGGTGGCTATAATGGCCACATTCTGAACATATAGTGCAAGAAAATTTGGTCCGCAACCCTTTACTACTGGAATGGGGGGTGGTAGTGGCAGGACTGGATATAGTGGCAAGTGTTGGGGGAGTTTGATTGAGTGGAATCAAATTCCATAACTCTGGTAGAGATGGGTAGTTGTTGGTTTGGTGTCCCTCTTTCTCACATAGTGTGCAAGGAGGTTGGATGCATGGAGGAAGTGGAGATGTGTGTTCCTTCTTCTTTCTCCTACCCGTAACTATGGCAGGGGGGTTAGTGAGTGGGGGTGTGGTGGGAGTAAGTATGGGAATCGTCACGGGAATTCCTTGTTTTTTGGGGGGAAGGGATGGTCGAGGGACCATTTCAGGTGGGTGTAAATACCAAACTGGGATTGCTAACACCATATTAGGTAGGGTAAGCATTGTGGCTACCTGGAAAGATTCGATGATTGGTGGAGGGTAAAAGAAGGGAATTTGGGTGATGGCTTGGGGAACTGTCTCCCAAACTGGGATATGTCCTTGGGGAGAGGTGGAATCATGGACTGGTGTGGTCGACGAGTGGGTAGGAGGTTCTTGAGGGGGGAGTTCTACGATGAGTGGGACGTTAGATATGAGAGAAGCCTCTGTAGGAGGAAGGGTATCCTCTATGTGATTTCCATTAGATGATACGACACATAATTGATTGGAAGGGTGAAGGAGTGGTGGTGTTCCATGGTAAGTTCCTAATAATGATGGATCTTTGAAAATTTCAGGACCCATATTGACGAGTGGGTATGCGTTGTGGCTCGTGTGGATAAGAGGAAGAATGTTATCGATATTGGCAGATGGATTAGGCTCATAATGTGAGACTTGGTCAATAGTAATGATCTTCCCATTGTGAGGGAACATCATTGTCCTAAAGACAGAAGATGCCACTACCTTCATAGTGTACATGTAACTACGACCGAATAGGATATTATAATCGAGTGGGGCATCGATAACTTCGATGTCGATGAGAACAGTCTTTCCCCTGAGTTCGACGAGGACATTTTGGAAGATCCCTTCAAGAGATGATGGTCGTCCGTCATAAGCTCGTAAGGTGATGGTAGAGGGTATGAATTCGGGGGAACCAAGCTTCTGCCATACAGTTTTGGACATAATGCATGTAGATGCACCTTCATTGATGATACATCGATGAACTGTGATGTTCTGTATTTTTACTGGTATTTGAAAAGCGATCAAGGCGGGAAGGCAAGGTTCTCCACTGTCAAGATCAAAAGTAATGAGTCGGGTATCTGTAGGGTTGACTACCCCCAAGGCGGAAAGTAATGATTTATGCTGAGTAGGAAAAGTCTGGAGGACCTCCAAAACTGACATGGTAGCTAAGGATTATGCTAATTCATATACCAAACTATAGTTATGGGCTGCCCTAGCCAGTGGGTTGTGGACATTCCTACGCAATGGGATGTGAGGGACGTAAAGCGGTGGCTCAGCGGAAGGGTGAGGAATCACTAACTGGGGTCCCGTCGGTGTAGGGTTTGTCTTTGGAGGGATAGGAGGAGACTTAGTGGGTGCATGATACTGACGATTACGTGTTTGCAGAAGGATTTCTTCCTCACTAGTGAGGAGAATTGTGCGATCTGTTGGATTTTTGGGGTTGAGGTATTGTCCCACCTGAGGTGAAGGATGTTGTGTGTCCTGTTGGGTGTGTATCACACCTTGATGTGGAATAGTATTCTGTAGCATGACAAGAGGGGGTCATTGTACGTATTGTTGTGGTGCCTACTGAGGGGCAGGTGGTGCTGGAGGATGGGGAAGACTACCAGAGTCTTTCAACCGTTTGAAATTAGTGATTTGGGGGAAATGATGAGTGTAATGGCCGAACTCACCACAAAGGGCACAAGGGAAGTTGGTTTTAACATTATTTTTATTTCTCCCTTGGCGTTTATTATTATTTCCCCCCTGGGGGTTTTGATTCCCTTAGTTCTGGTTGCCCCCAGTGGATTGGTTCTATTGGGGTTGATTCCCGCCTGGTCCTGGGTTGTTGTTGTTCCTGTTTCATCCTTTATTTTTGGCATTGTTTGACGGATGGGTTGGATTAGTGGTATTCAACTATTCGAAATTTTGGTATTGCTGAACGATAGAGGGTTGAACAAAATTCACCCCTGCATGAGGATGTGGGGGAGCCATGGGTTATGGAGGACCAGGAAATGGGAAGTACATATTCTGTGGTGGTAATGATCCATAAGGTACATAGGAAGGAATAATTCTTTCGATAGTACTATAAGCTGAGGTAGAGGGGGTACCAGAGTTCGTTTGAATAGGGGGATGTATGAGGGGTGCCAGCGGTGGTCCACTGATGGGTGGAGGTATAGCAGTAGGGTATGATTGTTGATAAGGGGGTGGGGGGTAATACAGAGTGCCCCCATATGCCGGCGGGTATTGAGGTGTTCCATACATCGGTGGTGGTTGGGGTTGTGGACCGTGGTGAGTGGTGGTATCAATTAGTCTGTTTGCTGAGTGAGACATCCCAGGTTTGTCTTGGCCAAATGGAACAGGTTTTGGAAGATCAGGAAGTACAGTGTATAAGTACCCTGACTGTGCATAGATGAGGTCATACTGTTGGGCCTTACTGATGGCTTCCTCTTTAGATTGAGGGAAGGTGGAAGCTACATCCTTACCGAGGAGAGAGACAAGTGATCTAAGAAACTAGTTGAGACATTGTTTCTTGGTGGTTTTTGCTTTGCACAAACTATGTCACCTATGCCACTCGTGAATGTGGTCAGCGATAGGTGTGGCTAAGGTTTGTTTGAAATTAGAAAGTAGTTCTAGACCATTGTCGTGATGGATTGGTAATTGGAAGAAGGTCAAGAATTCTTTGGCCAAGGACTCAAAAGTTGCGTGGGACCCTGATTTTTCTTCTACATACCATTTGGCAGATGGGCCAGTGAGTGTGCGTTGAAATAATCACAGTCTGATGGAATCATCCATAATTCTATTGGAAGAGAACCATAGGTGAAAGTTCATGACATGGTTGGTAGGGTCATCGCCTGCCTTTCCTTCGAACTTTGGTATGTCCGAAGGTAGTTTGGTGGGCATTGCAGGCCATGTGGGAGCATGCAATATAGGATCATTGGTGAGTTTGTTGAGATCCGGTATGTTAAGAGAGGCCAAATATGGCATCTGCAGTGGGGGGGGAGGATTATCTCTGGCCATGGTGTGAGTGTGTTGTGAATCTGACCCTTGAGGGGGGCTAGGTGGGTTGGTGCTTCCTCCTTAAGAGGAAGTTGGTCCCCCGCTTCCGTGTAAAGGAGAGCAAGTGAACATATGACCTTGGGAAGTGGACCCAAGTAATGTAGAACCAAGCAAAGATGATCCTAAAATAGTAGCAATCACAGGAGTGTGTGAAGGAGGTGCCGATGACTGGGCAAGACCAGATACTCCCCCTAAGATAGGAGGGAGGTTTAGCAAGCGTCGTGAACGACGGGGGTTCTGTGGGTCCCCTATGATGTCCAACTAGCTGTGTGAATGTGTGCAAATGGTGGTGAGAGTAATATAGAAAAAAGAGCCTTTGCATTGAATGTTGCACAATATATATATCCAAATCAAACTGTAATCAGAAGTGCATCATACATAAAATGTTTTTTGAAAAAGAAGCATATATGTGGGTAAGTGGGTTTTGTCCACATGGGGAATCAAAAGAAAACAAATGCTCGTGTCCTAGAAAACGTAACGTCCTTCCTCTCAAATAGCACTGGACCTTCCAATAGTACTCAACAGTGGGGTCTGAAGTCACTGGAAGAGAAACTAGTGAAGGAAGAAATAATTAGTTATAATGAGGGGTAAAGGGGGCATATCCCAAAAGAGATGGCGATATTTCNATAAAATGTTTTTTGAAAAAGAAGCATATATGTGGGTAAGTGGGTTTTGTCCACATGGGGAATCAAAAGAAAACAAATGCTCGTGTCCTAGAAGACGTAACGTCCTTCCTCTCAAATAGCACTGGACCTTCCAATAGTACTCAACAGTGGGGTCTGAAGTCACTGGAAGAGAAACTAGTGAAGGAAGAAATAATTAGTTATAATGAGGGGTAAAGGGGGCATATCCCAAAAGAGATGGCGATATTTCCCAATATCCACACAAAATCCAATCAAGGTGAAATTGCAGCCCACAATTGCCACCTGGGTAGATGTCCTAAAATTTGGTCACTAGGTACCTCGGTCAAAGTGCGACATTTAGATTTTTGGTCTAAGAAATGGGTCACGGGATAGATCCCATCCAAGAGGTGGGTTCCTCAAGGGGGGACGCACAGAACAACCATACCTCAGCCTTCAAGCCTTCATGGGTATCTCCCTGCCTTATGGTGTTAGGAACACTTGACTTGGAGGATTTTCAGTTCCCTATTTGACAACTTCTATGGTTTTGACAATGTGAGAATGAGATAATGGGGAGTTATTTGGATGCCTATCCTCGAAATCCTACCTAGACTAAAAAATTTCTTTTGTAACCTCCCGTGGAGGAAAACTTAGTGAGTTTTTAGAAATATTTTAGGTGTAGTTGTTTTGGGAGGTTGGGGGTGTAAACCAACCTCATTGATTAAAATGGGAGTGGATAGGTTCATCAAGAAAAGGGTGGGGTGTTTTCGGAATCCCTTTGGAGGAAACTTACTTTGACCTCCACTTTTCAAGAAGAAGCTATGTGAGTGATAAGTGACTTTTGTGTGTGAGTGAAAGTGTGCCAATTTTTATTGAATTAGATGTCACCTTGCTACATGTGGACTTCGCTTGGTCCTTACAAGTGTTTGATTACCTAATTAACTAAGTGCCTTTGGTACAACCTTGCGTAATTCAAAAGTCCCTAGGAAGCTAGAATGTGGACATGTGGGTCCATTACTATCCTTTTAATTCCCTATTGTGATGTAATCTAAGAAAAGATTTAAAACTATCCTACATTGATCATGTGGGCATGTATGGGACCGTTACAAAACCTTTAAACCTCCCTAGTGATTTGATCTAAGAAAGCAAATTTCAACACTATCCTATCTTTGTAGCATGTGGGCATGTATGGGCCCGTTACAATATTAAGATGTGTTTGAAAAAGTAAACTAAGAGGAGTCTCAAGAAGGGTTGTTGTCATCTCCTAAAGGTTTTAATGTTGTTAAGGGAGATGAAATCGTTTCACAATCTTTTTCTGATTCTCAAGGTCGCTTGGAGGCGCAAGAGAAGAGCATACTAAGTGATTGTTTATTCAACTTCTATTCCCAATGTAGGTTAAATGTGATTAAAAATGATTTTCAACTTATCTTGTGAGTCAAAACAAGCCATCCAAGTGGCAAAAAATGAAAAGCAAAGAAGGGAAATTGATTTTATCCTCTTAAGTGCCTATGTGCTTTTGACTAACCCCTTTATATGATGAGGGGAATAAGTGTGGTGCAGCTTTAAAACATGCTTGAAATCATTTTTAAGAAGGAAAATGGCCTTCCCCACATCTCAACAACTTTACAATGTGAATTTTTGCATAGATGCGCGGGTCTCGGTGGAGACAGAGGTGCATAGAGTGCATGTGCGCGAACAGAGAAAAGTCAACAAGCGTACGTGCAAAGAAAAGAGCTGTGATTCAGGCGCATGTGTGCACAATGCACGTTTGTGGGCTTAAAAACTCGCGCATATATGACACATGGCCGAGAATGAAAAATCTGAATGGATTTCTCTCAATTCAACTTGGAATTGGTTGATTGGCAGGTCAGCCTAGGTCGGTTAGTGTACCTGCAAGTTAAACAAACTAAAAGAAGAGCAAGAAAAACCCAAATGGGGTAGGAAATTGATACCTTTCCCCAGTGGAGTCGCCAATCTATTGCACCTCTTACATCACCTTAGTGAGAAAAATAGAGGTGCTTGCAAGCTCAGTTGGGTTTGCTGAGTAGGACAGCTGCAAGGAAAAGAGTCAGGGAAAGAAACAAAAAACAATAACTAAGAATTAAACTAAGAAATGAAATAACAACTAAATTCATGAGCATAGGGACATAGAGAAAAAAAGAACAATGAAACCCATGTCACCAATGAAAAGGCTGATATTAGTGAAAGAATACACCAAGAAGCAAGGGGACTATGAGTTCCTTCTTCCTCCAAGGGAGGGCTCTTGGACCCCCACAAGCAAGCTCTTCTTACAACAAATAAAAATGGAAAATGATGAAAGAACACTTTGCTAATCCACTCAAGGGGTGAGATGGATTTCCCAATGCAATGGTGCAAATATACTCTTGGAAATGATGGAGTCCTCAAGAGAATAATGGCAGCATAACTTTTCTTTGAATTCCTTGGAAAATGAAGTGTATCCATGGCCTTTTTATAGCATTCCTTTGAGCTATTGTTCAACCAGTTTGTAGTGTGAAAAGAGGCTAATTAGGGCATTTCTAGGTCTTTGACTAGCCATCTAGTCAAATCCAGTCCATATTTGAGTGTCAAATCGGCTTAGGAGCTGAACCATAAGTGGGCGGGAGGCTAACCACTCTCATAAATGCATCGTTTCTTAGGTGCGCATATTTTTGCGATAACAGTCACGCATCGTGCACATGTGCACGATTTCTGCATTTCTATTCCGTGCATGTGTTCGCGCGCCTAGTGTCTTCATAGCGCCCTTCAATTTTTCACTACTTTGTATAGTTTTTGACCCTTTATGAATGCTTTGGTGTTAATTTAGGTCCACGGATGACTTCATCACTGTTTGACGATGCTGAGTTCTTGTAACCATGTGCGGATGAAATTTCAGTGATAACATCCATGAAAATGAATCCTTCTTAGTTGGTGTCGTTAAAGGTGTTGTTATTCTTCCATAGTTCTAAACAAACTTGTGGTAGTAACCTGTCAAACCCAAAAATCCTCTAAGATTCTTCAATGTTTTTGGAATTGGCCAATCCATCATGGCCTTAATCTTGTTAGGGTCTACCTTGACACCTTCATGAGATACAATATGACCCAAGTACTCTACCTCCTTTACTCCAAAGAAACATTTGGATGGTTTGGCATATAGTTGTTGCTCCTTTAGTAGTTGTAGAACCTTGTCAACATGTTGCACATGATCCTCCCAAGACTTGCTATAGATTAGTATATCATCAAAAAATACTAACACAAATTTTCGAAGGAAGGGCTTGAAAATGGAATTCATCAACCTTTGGAATGTGGAAGGTGCATTTGTAAGGCCAAAAGGCATGACCAAAAATTCCTAAAGGCCTTCATGAGTTCAGAATGTTGTTTTTGGGATATCTTCTTCCTTCATTCTGATCTGATGATACCCTGAACGAAGATCTAATTTTTTGAAATAGATTGCTCCATGTAGTTCATCTAACAATTCATCAATGACGAGAATGGGAAACTTATCTTTAACAGTGATCTTGTTGAGCTCTCTATAATCTGGACACATACGCCATGAGTTATCTTTC
>JASDQU010012983.1:33333-43707 GCA_032191745.1 Picea mariana | reverse complement strand
CAGCCTGCGTACTATCTTCAAAAAGTGTGATTTTGAGAAGCTGATAAGTGTAACTTTCTTCATGAAAATTATCATAAAGAAGAGTTAGATCTTCCATCACCATGTCATTATCATGTCATCATCTCAATAACCAAAAATGTGGATAACACTTCTTATCTAGGATAAGCAATGAAATAGATTCTTAAGAAGATGGACGTTACAGTATGATCATGCCTTTCATTCTAGATCTTATAATTTTCTCATGAACCAGTGTTCATTAACCAGAGTCAACACTTTATCTATTTCATTACAACTCCAAGTTGTCACACACACACAGTGGGTAATTTCAATATCTTATTTCAGTTTATTCATTGGATCAGGTGATCTCTTAGCTTTATTATCAAGTGTGCGAATCATTTATATTAGACATTCATGGTTAAGTAAGTTGTCAATTAATTTTGGAACATATTTAACCCTCAAGATTTTATAGAAAGGAGATATGCTTTGGTGAAATGAAAATATTTGATCATTCATTCACAAATCTATCTATCTATAAGAGAGCCTTCTATTGTATTAAGGGAAACTTGGTTTACAACATATGAGAAATGTCTAGTGGGTAAAGAACATAGAGACCTTTAATAAAACCTATATTTTATAGATCACTCCACACAAATCCATCCAAGAACATTTCTAGAACAAAATAGAGAAAGAATAATATACAAATAACTCAACTTACCAGGGGAGGTGAGCCCACATTGGTGCAGACCCCTCCCCAGACCTGCAGGTCAGGATCCGCACAAGATATTTTCTTTTCGGCCCCTGAGAGCTCGACTGGCTCTTCTATTTCCCTTTCGGGAAATCTACCCACAACAACACTTTTGAGGAAATTCCTCTTTGATTTTGGGATATCGGACTTTGCAAATTCACGAATCTTGTGGTCAAGCACCTTACCTCTTCGACCCCTGAAACCCAAATTATTCAATCACTTGACCTTTTCCTGATGTCAATTTTGGCTTTTCGGCTTTAGCAAACTCGAGAGTTACGATGTTGTGCAACTCTACTCCTCGACTCCCAAAATCCCGAAACCCAAATTTTCGAAATCCCGAAATCCCCCTTTAAGGAGATCAATGGCTGTGAACTCTCCCTCGATCCAATGGTCAGCATTATTTCACATATCGAGAGTTCGATATGCCAAATATTGAAATTTGTATCCTCTCCACCTTTCAGTCTCCGAAATCCTTAAATCTCGAAATAGTATGTCACCTTGTTGTTTCACAAACTCAACGGGAAGTCTCTTGTCCTTCCACGTGTCACCTCCTCTTTGTTTCGGGTTTTCTCCCTTGCTATGTCCCAATCTCTCTCCCTCGAGACTTCCAAAATCCTGAACTCTGACCTTCCACTTCTTCGATATACAGTGATGAGAATCCTTTTGGACTTCGAGTACTTGATGTATCAAAACCCAAACTTGCAACTCGGACTTTCGAAGTCCAAAACTCCGAAATGATCTGACGGCCCCAAAAATCTTGATCAATAGTTGATATTAATCTAGGCTATCCAAAGGATGGCTTTGTCCTGACCGTTATCCCTCTCACAACTTCCACATATCCAATGATCCCCGCTGTTTCAGGATTCTCCTCGAAGAATTTCAACTGTCCAAACTTTTCCTCAAAGAACTCTGATTCTAACTTGGCCTCTACACGATGACCAAAGACTCCTCTTTTTCTCTTCAACACCTTGAAGGTGCGAACTCTCYTGAGCTTCCTTTCTCAAACCCAAATATCCTATGATATTTCTGCATGCACTCCTTGCGGCACTCTTCAAATATGTCTAATTATTTGAATCCTTTGACTCTATGCAACTCCTTGCGACAACAGTCTCCAACCTTCTCCTTGGTTGACAAGTTCTGAACTTCCAACCAGCCTGCACACACCTTGCACGGCTTCTGTGCCTTACTTGCACTTCTACGGGAAATGAGAACAACATTATCCCTCCTGAGATTTCAGAGATGAACTCTGAACCCGTCAACGCACTCTTTGCGGACGCTCCACTGCACTCCTTGCAGGAACTTTGACTCAAGAAGAGAAACAATTGAAACTCATTTCCTTACTCTCTCAGACTTCAAATACCCAACATGAAATCATACATACATAGCATAAAATCAAATGTACAATAGAAAGAGTAAAACAACCATGAGCATAACATTCAACATGTATACACAGAAAGCATTAGAACACCATGAGTTTGAATCAAAGCTTCATATATTAATCTCAGAACTTCTATACATGGGATGTTCTACACAGCTCTCTGCTTCTTCTCTTCTCTATGCTCTCTTCTCTACTTCTATCCTCATACAAATAATATCTCTCGATCTTTTACATGAGGGGCTCTTTGAGCTCTTCCCTCCAAACTCACCTACCCTATTAAATTACATTGAATGGGTTGTCTAGTCCAAAATCGGATCTAGATCTCATCCTTACAAACATTTGAGGCTATCTACTCTAATGTTTTCACAAAGGCACGGCTCCACGGCTCAATAGCCTACAACATTAATTACACTCAAAATTCAAATTTGAAATGAGGGTTGTGCCTCTTCATCCTTGAATGCATGCACTGACGTGGGCTAGCTGGCTGGCTAGTTGAAATGGAGAGATGCTCCTGCATCATACTTCTCAGCTGCAAAATTTATGAGCTCCTGCTCATGAGATTCCACCCTCAGCTATTGAAATCCTCCTGGATCCCAAACAAATTTCTAGAGTTGTTCATCTGCTCCATCTCCCTGCTTCTACTTCTTCTGCTGCACTACTACTGCTTCCGTTGTTGCTGCTACTCCTCTTCCCAACTTCTTCTTGCTGGCAGTCTCTACTGACTCTACGATCAACCTTCTGATCTTCTTGATCACTTCGTCTAGCTGCTCTAGTGGCTGGCTCTGTTCTTGCAGTCTCCTTAGCTGCATTTTCCCTTCATCTGCTTCCAACTTGATCTGTTGGATGTGCAAGCTCTGCACCTTCACCCTTCTCTCTAGGGCTTTAATCTATTCACACAGATCAACAAAGCTCATGTTGTCTACCTCTTCTTATGTTGCTTCTGAAATCTCCAACGTTGCAGTCTTTTCAGCTTCTTGGCTTAAAATATTGAGCCACTCCTCAGAATGATCATCTTCCTTTGTTTGGGCTGCTTCTAACACCTGCTCCAATTCTTCTTTGATAGTCATAGCTGGCTGTCTTTCTCTTGCTGTTGTTGTTTCATCTGCAACATAGATTTATGCCTCCTCTGGGCTAAGTGGTAGGAATATTCCAATTCCCCCAATCATTAGAAGACTTCTCCAATCTTCCTTTTCTGTCAGCTGCTCTAGCTGATCCAAACTCTTCTCTAAGATCACCTGCTTTGTCAGCTCCTCGAGTTGATTCAAACTCTCCCTTGAGTCCATGAGAATCTCAGATAGCGTCATTTTTGTTCCCATGCCCACCTGGAAAATTGGAAACTTCTTGTTTCCCTCTTGGCAGTCCATGAGATCCCGCAATGACCTCATATCATTGCCCTCCTGGAAATGTGAAATTCCCCGGCTGTCCTCATGACAGTCTATGAGATCCCGTAGTAATTTCAGATCTGATTAAAAATATTTCTTTGGTTGGGGTTTTCATGATTGGTCGGAATAGCCACAGTTTGGTCAATAGAGTGTCGACGTTTCGGATCCAAATCAGGATCCATCTTCAGGACAATGAGCCCGGGTTTAGATAATGAGAAGATTTGGGTTTAAATACTGGAAATGACATGAAATCTAAGTGTCGGCTAGGTTGTTTTGGTAAAAATTATTTTTTATTATTTATTATGTGTGATTAAATTTAATTAGGGGTTTTTGTTATTGGTAAAAAATCTTTTTTATTATTTATTTAGTGCGATTGAATTTAATTAGGGTTTGTTTTAATTGTTTTGAATTATTTTAAATTATTATTAGATCAAAGTTTATTAATTTTTTTTTTAATTAACTATAGTCTAGGTGGTTAGTAGGTTTTATTATTAGGTATTTAAGTGGTTTATTCAATTATTTAAGGGTTTGCTTATTAATGTTTATTTAGGTTTTAATGTTTCTTTAAAAGATTCTATTTAAGGTTTAAACTTTATAGGTGAAATATTCCTAAGCCTATTAATATTCTTAAAAGAGAAATTTTATTTTAAAAATGTTTTAATTCGAGAGTGATTAGGTGGGGTTTTGTTATTGGTAAAAATTCTTTGATTATTTATTTAGCATGATTGAATTTAATTAGGGTTTTGTTTTATTTGTTTTGAGCTTATTTTAAATTATTATTAGATCAAAGTTTATTAATTTTTGTTCTAATTAACTAGAGTCTAGGTAGTTAGTAGGTTTTATTATTAGGTATTAAAGTGGTTTATTCAATTATTTAAGGGTTTTCTTATTAATGTTTATTTAGGTTTTAATGTTTCTTTAAAAGGTTCTATTAAGGTTTAAAACTTTATAGGTGAAATATTCCTAAGCCTATTAATATTCTTAAAAGAGAAAGTTTATTTTAAAAAGTTTTAAATTCGAGAGTGATTAGGTGGGGTTTTAATGAATTAACCTTAAAGAATTTTGAGATACTTTTCTACAAGGATTATTACTATTAATTGTGAATCAGAGGGAGCCAGTTTTCACTTAATTCTAACCCATTATCTCTGTTCAGGTTACTAGGATGTTTACGGATTTCAATGGCTTCTCTAACACGACGTTTAAAGAGGTGATTTTCTTTGGCGAGGATTTTGGTGTCTTCTAGGCAGATATGGTGTCTTGTTTTAAGGGAGTGTTCAGCTAGGGCGGAGGTGCAGTTGCGTTCGTTCTTAATGTCAGCTCCATGTTCTTTTATCCTAATCTGGAAGGAGCGACCAGTTTCATCGATGTAGCATTTTCCACATGAGAACTCTATTTTGTAGATTCCTTTACTTTTGTGGGGGTCGATTTTGTCTTTTACAGATCTCATATTTTGTTTGATGGTTACAAGTGGTTTGAAGGAGGTCTTAATTTATTTTTTGCTGAGGACTCTGGCAATCTTATCAGCCACTCCTTGGATGTAAGGGAGGCAAGCATCTCTATTAGGGTTTTGTTCTTTGGGGATAGTGGTCTTATAGCCTATTTTTTCTAGGGCTCTGTTTATTGCATTCTTAATGTCTTTGTGTTTATAACCTATGCTCTTAAAAGTCTTGGTAATGTGATCTATTTATTTTTATAGGTTTTCTTCATCGGAGATTCTTATGGCTCTAGTGGCTAAAGTTTTTAGGATGCCTAGTTTCTGGTTGGGATGGTGATGGGAGTTTGCATGGAGATAGTTCTCAGTGTGGGTATTTTTTCTATAAACTGCATGTCCTAGATCCCCATTTCTTTTTCTCTTGATAAGAACGTCTAGAAAGGGGATGTTGTCATTCTCCTCGAGTTCCATTGTGAATTTTATTTCTTCAGATATGTTGTTTAGGTGTTGAAGGAAATTTTGTAATTCTTCTTTACCATGGGGCCAGAGAACATTGGTGTCATCAACATATCTTTTCCATCTTAAAGGTTTTAGGGGAAAGGAGTCCAAGGCTCTCTTTTCAAAATTTTCCATAAAAAGGTTAGCAACAATGGGGGCAATGGGGACCCCATTGCTACGCCGTTGGTTTGTTCATAGAATTCTCCTTGATAACTAAAGAAAGTGGAGTGTAAGCAAATCTCAGCTAGGTTAGTTGTTTCAGGGTCAGTGATTTCTTTGATAATTTGGATAGCTTCATTTAAAGGGATTTTGGTGAAAGGGAAACAACGTCAAAACTTATGAGGGTGTCTTGAGGCCTTATTTTTTCATTTTTAATGATTTTAATAAAGCCATTGGAGTCCTTAATGAAAGAGTCAGTGTGGCCTACCAAGGGATTAAGGATCTTGGCTACGTGTTTAGCTAGCTCATAGGTTGGTGAGCCTATGGTATTTACTATGGGTTTAAGAGGAATATCTTCTTTGTGAATTTTCGGTAAACCATAGATTCTAGGGGTGATCTCATTGTTTGGGGTTAAATGTTTCTTAGTTCTTTCATCTAGGTTGGAGTTGTTGATGGCATTCTTTACTTGCTTTATAATTTTATTAATGGGGTTGCAATTAAGTTTTCTATAGCTGCCACTCTGAGAGATATGTTCATTCATTTTCTTATTATAATCATTAAGGTTCATAAGTACGGTGGTGCCACCTTTGTCTTCTTTAAGGATCACCAGATTTTCATCATTTCTTAAGTCCTTTAACGCTGCGCGTTCTTCTTTACTCAAATTGCTTTTTGGAGGTTTAGCTTTGCGCAGAATCACTGAGCAGTCTTGGTGTATTATTTCTTTGTCTTCATCGACAAGGTGTTGTATGCTGTCTTCTATGCAACAAATGATATTATGGATGGGTATGGAGGTTGGAGAGACAGTGAAATTTAGTCCTTTATCTAATACGCTCAGCTCAGCTTCGTTTAACGCATGCGCAGATAGGTTAACTACCGTTTTCATTTTTGTGTTTGTGTTGCTGTTTCCTTTAGTGAGTAACCATCGTAGCTTGGATGCGTGCCTGTTTTGAGATTCTAGGTAGCTTTTTTCAGCTTTCATGGCTGCGATGGCGTCCACTTTTTTCCATAGTTCAGGTGCTACAGTTTGTGCGAGTTTCAGGTGGAATCTGAGTGCGTTTTTGGACAGGTGTTCCAAATTACACCTGTTCCTCTTGATTTCTCCTTTAACAATGGATAACCCTAGCCTGGAGAAAGCTACGTTGTTCCATTTGTTTTTGGTTCTGTGTTGAATTTGCGAGAATTTGGGGAGCACGCTTTTATCCCTACAGTTTTTAAGAAATTCCAGATCTGCCACTCTTCTCTTTATCTTCACCCGGAGATTTTCTAAAACGTGAATTTCGTCCAGAGTCTCCCTACCGTATAAGGAATTTCAACTCTTTTCCCTCCTAGAAATTGGGAATTTCCTGACTGTCTTCTTGACAGTCCTTGAGATCTTCAGCTGATCCCAATTCATCTTCAGCATCAGTGATATTTCTCCCAGTCTCTGGTTCATATACCTAAACCACTTCCTCAGGTCCATTGAAGTTTTCAACATGCCTCAACCATCCCCTTAACAGCCTATGTTGTCTTCTAGCCATCAACTCTTTGGCTGGCCATTTTTCTTTTAGCTTCCTCATGGACCATTCGTATACCCGTCTCGACTTGTCATTTTTCTACATTTCAAATGCAAGTTCATCCATTCTTTCATTCATCTCGGCGAGTTCTTCATCCCATTCAACTTCGCTCATCAGCTCTGGGTATTTCCTTCCAGCACTCGTATAGCGTTTAGTAGCCATCTTGTTGTTCACATCTGCTCTCCTGGAAAA
Source organism: Picea mariana (assembly GCA_032191745.1). Classification (NCBI taxonomy): domain Eukaryota; kingdom Viridiplantae; phylum Streptophyta; class Pinopsida; order Pinales; family Pinaceae; genus Picea; species Picea mariana. Next base: position 36,368 of record JASDQU010012983.1, on the reverse strand, counting down.
CCTGTTGCTGTCACTCTGCAACCCCGAGTGTTTCAGCTTCTTCTACAGTCCTCTTGAATGTCTCCTTGATTGTTGCCTACCTGTAAACAATCATTGCAGAGCTCCAACACTCGGTGTTCCTTTTCCTTCTCGCTTCACTTGAAATATACAGATGAAATCCCGCTCTGATACCAGATGGTGCAGACCCCTCCCCAGACCCACAAGTCAGGATCTGCACGGGATCTTTTCTTTTCGGCCCCTAAGAGATTGACTGGCTCTTCTATTTCCCTTTCGAGAAATCTACCCACAACAACACTTTTGAGGAAATTTCTCTTTTATTTCGGGATATCGGACTTTGTGAATTCGCAAATCCTGTGGTCAAGCACCTTACCTCTCCGACCCCTAAAACCTGAAATATTCAATCACTTGACCTTTTCCTGATGTCAATTTCATATTTTCATCTTTCTCGAATTCGAGAGTTGCGATGTCGTGCAACTCTACTCCTCGACTCCCGAAATCCCGAAACCCAAATTTCTGAAATCCTGAAATTCCCCTTTAAGGAGATCAACAACTGTGAACTCTCCCTCAATCCAATGGTTAGTGCTATTTCACGTATCGAGACTTCAATATGCCAAAGCTCGAACTTTGTATCCTCTCCACCTTTCAGTTTCCAAAATCCTGAAATACCGAAATAGTACGTCACCTTGTTGTTTCAAAAACTCGACGGGAAGTCTTCTGTCCTTCCACGTGTCGCCTCCTCTTTGTTTCAGGTTTTCTCCCCTATTGTGTCCTGATCTCTCTCCCTCGAGACTTCTGAAATCCCAAACCCTGACCTTGCACTTCTCTGATCTACATTGATGAGAATCCTTTTGGACTTCGGGTACTTGATGTGTCAAGACCCAAACTTGCAACTCAGACTTCTGAAGTCTGAAACTCTGAAATGATCTGACGGACCTCGAAATCTTGATCAACGGTTGATGCTAATCTAGGATATCCAAAGGATGGTTTTGTCCTAACCATTATCCCTCTCGCAGCTTCCGCAAATCCAATGATCCCCGCTATTCCGGGATTCTCCTTGAAGAATTTCGACCGTCCAAACTTTTCCTCAAAGAACTCCAATTCTAACTTGGCCTCTAAACGATGACCAAAGACTCCTCTTCTGCTCTTCAACACCTTGAAGGCATGAACTCTCCTGAGCTTCCTTTCTTGAACCCAAATCTCCTATGAGATTTTTGCACGCACTCCTTGCGACACTCTTCAAATACGTCTAAGTATTTGAATCCTTTGACTATGNATTCTAACTTGGCCTCTAAACGATGACCAAAGACTCCTCTTCTGCTCTTCAACACCTTGAAGGCATGAACTCTCCCGAGCTTCCTTTCTTGAACCCAAATCTCCTATGAGATTTTTGCACGCACTCCTTGCGGCACTCTTCAAATACGTCTAAGTATTTGAATCCTTTGACTATGTGCAATTCCTTGCGACAACAGTCTCCAACCTTCTCCTTGGTTGACAAGTTTTGAACTTCCAACCAGCCTGTACACACCTTGCATGAATTTTGTGCCTGACTTGCACTTCTGTGGGAAATGAGAACAATGGTATCCCTCCTAAGCTTTCAGAGATGAACTCTGAACCCCTCAACGCACTCCTTGCAGACACACCACTGCACTCCTTGCAAGAACTTTGAATCAAGAAGAGAAACAATTGAAACTCATTTTCTTACTCTCTCAGACTTCAAATACCCAACATGAAATCATACATACATAGCATAAAAGCAAATTTACAACAGAAAGAGTAAAACAACCATGAGCATAACATTCAGCATGTATACATAGAAAGCATTAGAACACCATGAGTTTGAATCAAAGCTTCATATATTAATCTCAGAACTTCTATACATGGGCTCTTCTACACATCTCTCTACTTCTTCTCTTCTCTATTCTCTATTCTCTACTTATATCCTCATACAAAGAAGATCTCTCAATCTTTTACATGAGGGGGCTCTTTGAGCTCTTCTCTCCAAACTCACCTACCCTATTCGATTACATTGATTGGGATGTCTAGTCCAAAATTGGATCTAGATCTCAGCCTTACAAACATTCAAGGCTATCTACTCTAATGCCTGTGCCAAGGCAAAAATCCATTGCTCAACAACCTACAACATTAATTACATTCAAAATTCAAATTTGAAATGAGGGTTGTGCCTCTTCATCCTTGAATGTGTGCGTTGACGTGGGTTGGTTGGATAGCTGATTGATGTGGAGAGATGCTTCTGCATCATACTCCTCAGCTGCAAAATTCATGAGCTCCTACTCATGAGCTTCCACCCTCAGCTGTTGAAATCCTCCTGGATCCCAAACAAATTTTTGGAGCTGTTCATCTGCTCCATCTCCCTATTGTTGCTTCTTCTGCTTCACTGCTACTGCTTCCACTGCTACTGCTGCTCCTCTACCCAGCTTCTTCTTGCTGGTAGTCTCTACTGACTCTACCATCAGCCTTATGATCTTCTCGATCACTTATTCCAGCTCCTCTAGTGGTTGGCTCTGTTCGTGCAGTCTCCTCAGCTGCATTTTCCCTTCATCTGCTTCCAAGTTGATCTGTTGGATGTGAAATCTCTACACCTTCACCCTTCTCTCCAAAGCTTCAATCTGTTCACACAGATCAACAAAACTCATGTTGTCTGCCTCTTCTTCTTCTGCTTTTGCAATCTCCAATGTTGCAGTCTTTTCAGCTTCCTGGCTGAAAATATTGAGCCAATCCTCAGAATGTTCATCTTCCTTTGTTTGGGCAGCTTCTAAAGCCTGCTCCAATTATTCTTTGATAGTCAAAGTTGGCTATCTTTCTTTTGTTGTTGTTGTTTCATCTGCAACATAGATTTTTGCCTCCTCTGGGATAAGTGGTAGGAATATTTCAATTCCCCTAATCATTAGAAGACTTCTCCGATCTTCCTTTTCTGATAGTTTCTCTAGCTAATCCAAACTCTTCTCTGAGCTCACCTACTCTGTCAACTCCTCGAGCTAATTGGAACTCACCTTTGAGTCCAAGAGACTCTCATT
>JASDQU010012983.1:6519-24892 GCA_032191745.1 Picea mariana | reverse complement strand
GGATGAAGATGTTGAGGCCTTTCTCTGTGCTATCTCGATCATCCAACCAGATTGGATAATAGAAGTAAGGGATGAATGGAAGAATGACAAAAAGGTGTGGAATCTCATTCAAAGGTTGTAGCAGGATTCCAGTGCATCAGATACATTTACATGGAAAAATGATTCACTATGGTAGAAAGATTGCTTATATTTATGTAAGAACTCCCAACTCAAACAAAAGGTACTATTGGAATTGCACACCTCTCTAGTAGGAGGGCACTCGGGATATTTGAAAACCTACCATAGAGTCAAGAAGGATTTTTTTTGGGATGGCCTTAAAATTTATGTTCAAAGGTTTGTGGAAGAATGTTTGCTTTGCCAACAAAATAAGGTGGAAACAATTAAGACCCCAGGTATTTTACAACCATTATCCATCCCAAGTCAGTGTAGGGAGGAGGTTTCCATGGATTTCATCACAGGGTTACCAAAGTCTGAAGGAAAGAGTGTCATCATGGTGATTTTTGATAGACTGACCAAGTACACACACTTTTTTGCACTCTCTCATCCTTTCAAAGCTAGTATAGTTGCCATTGCATTCATGGAGACAGTTCAAAAGCTACATGGCATCCCAAAGATTATTGTAAGTGACAGAGATCCCATCTTCACTAGACATTTTTGGACAGAATTATTTTCTTGTTTGGGTACTCAATTGGCTCATAGCTCATCCTATCATTCTCAATCTAATGTCTGGAAGGCTACCTTCTGGAAGGCTACCGAGATAGTGAACAAATGTCTAGAAGGCTACCTTCGTTGCTTTGTCTCTGATAAACAAACACAATGGTTCAAATGGTTACCCTTGGCAGAATGGTGGTATAAAACTTCCTTTCATACTGAAACAAAAATGACACCATTTATGGCACTTTATGGATACCACCCTCCTTCCATCACTTCTTCTATAAATAAAAATCTAATGTTCAAGCAGTGGAAGATCACATCGAGAATCAACAACAGGTTCTCCAAATCTTAAAAGACAACCTGACCATGGCACAGAATCGCATGAAACAACAAGCAGATCAACATTGTAGTGAAAGAAGTTTTGAAGTAGGGGATTGGGTGTTTTTAAGATTACAACCATACAAACAGATGCCTCTCAATCAAGCCAAGAAGGATAATAAATTATCACCAAAGTACTATGGCCCTTATAAGGTGTTGCAAAAGATTGGTACTATGGCATACAGATTGGAGTTGCCTGCATCTTCACGAGTACACCCAGTTTTCCATGTTTCATGCTTAAAGAAGGTTATAGGCAACAAGATCCCAGTTTAAACTATATTTCCAGAAATTGACGAGGAAGGAAAAATCATATTGGAGCCTGAAGCCATCATTGACACAAGAATTCCCTAGCTAAGGAATAGATCCATTTCAAAGTATCTCATTAAATGGACGAAACTACCGGCTAAAGATTCCACTTGGGAAGATGAGTCTTTTATACAGAAGCATCCATAGTTACTCAAGCGTTGCAGACAACACTTGTCTCAAGGGGAGGGGCATGTTAAGCCCTAATATTGTCCCATTACCCCTTAATTGGGGCATATTATATTAGTAATGTTATTTTATTTATGTTGGATTTAGGCCATTAGTTGTAATTATACCTCCTAGTCTCCTATATATACCAAGGAGACATTTTCATTTTGAATCATCTTGTACTAGAACATTTAAGTGGGGTAAAAGGAGGTTTCCCCCTCGAAGAGGCTTATTATCTGAAATTATCTCTTTTTCAAGGCGTTGAGTACTTTTTCTGAGGATTTTATATGGTATATTGATATTTGGTTCTTAACAATCCATCCAACCCTTACTCATTATTCCCACTCTCAGACCATCCTCTGGTCATCCCACAATCCCCCTATGTTCATGAAGGCGCCTAGATGTTTGACTCAATCTTCATGACATTCTTATCACACAGTAACATATTTACCCAAGTAAAAAAAAAATCAAATACCTTCCACGTGGACCCTTGAAAAATTCCCTCTCTGTGACACTATAATACTAGGTACAATCTACTACAAACTATGTAATATAATCCCCCAGTATACTATTCAACCAGAAATCAATCGCGTGAGAAAATTTATTATTGACTGTATTGAGTTGTCTAATCAGTTCAGGAGTCCATTTTCTCAAAGCTTCAACTCTATATCTCCTGACATTATCCGCTAGCCTTTCTAACCATTCAGTCAAAATAATCAGAAATTCACCAAAGAAAATTTCATGCAGATTTGAGAAAACATACCTCTGTAACCATTGTTCGTTCTTGAGTTGAGGTTTTCTATTCTGTTTACTCGTAAAGTCTCGTTTCTTCCTTTCCATCCATTCTTCAATTTCTTCCTTATTCAACCTCAAAAAAATTCCTCTTAATTATATTTTTCAGTCCCGACAACATAACTATTTGTTGGCATGCAATGGGAAGACTTGTGGTTAAGCATCTATATACCAACAAAACCCTTAGACATCAACCCTTTTGGCATCACCTGTAGAGCAAGTGAATTCTCATCTGAGGCATCTAAAGGGGATACAAGAACCAAGGTTTTGTAGTGATGAGGGGAAGTGAGGTATTCTTCATGTTCTTTATACCATTCACTCATGTGTGTAGTTCTCATTACTTAACAATTTCTTGACATTAAACATATTCTATGCACGACATTCTCTTACTTAACATTCATTCAATCACTAGATACTTCAGTGCATGGAATTATAACATAATATATGACTAACACATTCGTCATCATAGATAATAATTATTATCATTACACAATTAATTTAAATATTATAACATGCAAACACATCACCACAGATAGGTTTAATATGGTTCACCCAACATGGGCTACATCCACAATGGTTGGCTTCTTTTATTATTCATTGATAATTCTCTTAAATTTGTGTATTGTGCTAAAAAATATGCAACAATACATTACCCAAACCTTCCTATTCATTCTGCTATAGTGTGATATTCACCCCTCAGTCATACCTCATACATATTCCTTCACTTGACTCCTCCCTTACCCAAAAATAATTAACAACTTCTCACATCTCCAACCCCTTTACCCAAAAACCCTTTACATATTTATACATAAAAATAGGGTTAATCTCGTTACAAAAGTGGAAAAAATGTTCCGAAAGACCCAATGGTCTATACTCGTTTTTCACCTTTTTAACATTGCTCTGTCGCGCATCCTTTTTTCATGCATTTTGATTCCTTAAAGTCTTCTTCCGTCACACACTCTGGTCTAAAAACTTAACCAAAATACCTATCCAAAAACATCACCTACTACTTGCCACACATGTCACCTTCCAATGCTACCACCATATACTTGCCACCGTGGGAATACATGTGACCCCTGCCACATTAGAAAACATGTGGCTCCAAATCATCGTTGATGTCACTATACGAAAAAATAGCCAAAATTTTCCAATTTGCAAGATTTCTAATTTTTCTAATTACTCCCATTTTTGTAATTATTTCTTCGAGCTGGAATTGAAGCTCTATAATTAGATTCACTATGACCAATTTMATCCTTGTAAGCGTCAACATAACCTCTTCACTTGAAATTTTACTCATCCATGTTGAATTCTCCATGGTTTGTACTACGAAAATTGGGGTTTTTCCCAATTTCTCCCAATTTTTCCATGGGTGCTCTGCAAGTCCGTAATTCGACCAATTACAATATTTTAAATTCCCAARCTCAAATCAAAATTGGGAATTTTTAATACCTAGGCTCATTTCTCTCAAATTTTTCCCAAATTCACAAGAGTAGTTTTAACACACAATTTTCAAATGTACTTTGAACTTTTCCTCARGGAAATTTTTAACAAACAATTTGTGGACACCTCTGAAATTTTAAGCCAAATTCATATTCAACACTCTATTATTGGCACATGCAGGCTCAATGTTGAGCATGTAGCTCTAGTACCACATTGTAGCATCTTGTTGACAGGCATATGTGAACACACCATCAACGAGAAGGGAATATTTGGTCCGGGGTTGTCTAAGTAACCCACGTCATTTGAAATAACCTACCCTAACGGGTTTTACAACTTTGTTAGCTGGTGAAAACACTAAGGTAAACTAAGAAATAAAAATGACTATCTATATATACAAACCCACTATGTACATTTTCTACTATGTCTATCTATTAATATATAAATACCACACAGTCTTATTTATATAATATACAATATTTATGTACATATACAAGGTTTGTGTAAAGACTTGTGAAATTGAAAATTGTGCTACTGAAACAGAGTTTGAGTAACACATGAGGATAAGAAAATTATTTTAAAACTAATTAATCACATAAACAACAAAAGGAATGAATATAATTTATGATGATATAAATAAAATTACCAAAGCATTTTAAGTTTAAGTTTTTAATCATTATTCATTCAAAAATAAATTAACCAATAAAAGATAACTAACCTGTTGTTGATCAACAATAAAAAAGAACTGTGATTTTTGTCTTCTTGTGTAATATATGCTCCAGTAACTTGTTTTCCTAGAAGAAATCTATGGCAAGAACTTTACATAATAGAAAAAAAAAAATTACGATATTACCTAAAGAAATTCAAGCAATTTCAACAATTCATAGGTGACTTATAAGGAACATAAAGACAAATATAATCCATTATGATGTTATGTAATTCAATACACATAGAATGAAAGCAACTACAATAATATGCAATTGATATAAGAAATTCAAATGTTCGCAACAACTCAGAACACATAGATATATGTTTTATGTTTAATATATCATATGGACCATAATAACCAGAAAGAATGAACGATGTCATGAACAAAAAGAAGAAAGACATCAAAGCATATACACAGATGAACAAATGAAATCTAATTCAATCAATATATGTTTTAATCTCTGAAAAAATATGAAAGGTAACAAGACTAACAAATAATCACATTAAATAATTTACTGTCCAGATGAAAGCCATCAAGCAAACTGCCTTTTCATATTTTTCATTCAAAAAATCTTAGTCCATTCTTCTATGTTCCAATTGTTGTCGTTTCAAAATAAAAAATGAATATTTAAAGGGACTCCTGATTGATTCTCCTATCCACAGGATAGAGATCAATCTGTCCAAAATAAGGAGATTCTAACCTCCAATCTAAACTGTATTAAAAATAACCAAAAATATAACAATTTAATAAGTTTGTTACAAATGATCATACATGATCAACAATTGTTTGAGAAAGGATCTAACATTTTTCAAAATAAATAACATCTCAACTCTCTAATAGCTTGATCAACGTGCATGTCAACCATTCGAGTGTTGTAAAAGACTTGGTAAAGAAAAAATAAAAATAGTATTAAAATCTAATTAGATAATTTAAGACTGGCTACAGGATCTTCGATTCTTTAGCCAGTCTATCACAAATAGATCGTGCTATTTTAAAAATTATTCTATCACAAAAAATGACATTTAGTTACCCAAAATTAAGCATTCAAAAGTAATGGATTGTGTAATTGTGATCCTGTAATGAGATTGACATTAGTTGAATGTTTAATAATCACATCTCTAGATTTCTTTTTCCCTTTAATTGTTCGATCTTTGGGCTTATGGGCTTCCATTTTTAATTTATTATTTTCTTCTTCTAACTCTTTGTATTTCCTTGTGACCTAGCTTAACCACACTTGTAGATAAGGGACATCAGAGTAGTATTTATGCACGCAAGAGAGACAATCATGACAATGATTGGGTCCTAATCCTAGAATTGGATTCTACTGTTCCTTTTATAAAAGACTTTCTTTAGCTTTTAAATCAGCTTGTATACCAGAGAAACCCTCACATGATTGCAGAGGCTTGCATAAAGTTTCCCTTAGCCTCGCTTCAGGCGAAATAGAGGAACATGGGCATGAATTAATTTATTGATATGAGGAAAGGGAGGATTTGTGTGTTCTATAAACCTAGACACCTGAGAACTAGTTTGAATCTCTGAGAAAAGTGAAAGATCCCCTTACCTCAACCGAAACAGGATTTTTGAGAAATTGTTATTCAAAAAATAGGACGTTTCTTTGAAATGGTTTTGTTTTTGAAGAAACTTCCTACATGGACAATAGATGATCCCATTTCAAAAATGGGTTTTCTAATGATTTTGTTAAAAGATTCACTGTTTGGTCAGAATCCATACCAAAAAATATATGTTTGTTATTCCAATATGGGTGAGTAAAGCCTATGGGCCATTTGGTTCTTCCCTTACAAAAGGGGCCATTTATTTAGAGAGGAGGTCAATAGAGAGGATAAACTGAAAGAAGAATATACCTTCCATGTGGGAGAAAATATATTGAACTTGTAGCCAAATAGAACGATAAAAACCACATTAAAACAGGTCAACATACCTCATCCTGATAGTAGTGTCTAAGAACTCGCAAAACATAGGACAATACGAACCAGTCAACCACCTAAAACCTGGATGATACCCTGAATTGATTGTATTACAGAGAACATAGGGATTCAAGGTGAGATGACCCATGTTTTTCTTATAATTTTCCATGAACCATTTCCTCGAATTCAAGGAGATTACCACAACACAGAGTAATGATTCATATGATGGCCGAAAGGTAAAGCCATTGTAAGTAAGCATTAATAAACATCATGTCACAATGTGAAAATGGCAAGTGTTGAAATGTTATGTCGAGAGTGATTTAGTAGGTTTAAATGAGCCATGTTTTATTTATTAGTCAATATATTTAAGCAAGGTTTTAGTTTAGGCTCAAAACTCTAATCTTATCTTAAATATTTGTTTAGATAAAACTTACACATTTCGAATCGAGTTTATTTTATAAGAAGTGAATCATATGTTAATCCCTAAATAGTGGCTCATTCCCCTTAATTGGGGCTTATTACATTAGCAATGTTATTTTATTTATGTCGGCTTGAGTCCATTAGTTTTAATTGTACCTCCTAGTCTCCTATATATACCAAGGAGACATTTTCATTTGGAGTCATCTTGTACTTGAACATTTATGTGGTGTATAAGGAAGTTGCCCCCTCGAAGAGGCTTATTATTTGATTTTTTTTTTTTTCAAGGAGTTGAGTACTTATTCTGAGGTTTTTCTATGCTATATTGATATTTGGTTCTTAACATATGGTATTAGAACTTAAGGTTTTGGGGTTTCGCTGCTACATCTGAGACACCTTGGAATTTTTGATACAATTTTTTTTCTACAATGTTTTAGAAGGAACTTCTTGGAGGATATTTAATAGACAGATCAAGGTATGTGGGATTAAAATTTCATCTCCTGAGGCCTTATACTTTCGGAGATATAGCCTGTGTAAGATAGGGTTTTGGAATCATCCTGAATTGAGTCATTGTGGAATTTTTTCTCTAAATTTTTTTCTGTAACGTTTTAGGCCCTGAAATCTAAAGTATATTCACAAAATTTAGTAAGGTATCTATGGTAAATAATTGATCTTCTGGTTCATCTTACATTTGTAAATACACCCTGTGGAAGATAGGGTATCTGACTAGTCCTATTGACTAGACGCAAGCAGGTGTTCTAGGTAAAACAATCATAAATTCTTCCTAGAGTATCCAAATTGAGTGACACTGGTTGCATTGGATAGTGGACAGTCTGTATCATTTCTCGTATGCGTTTAAAATTTTTATATCAATTATTTTGTGTGGGGCACACTATACAAGTGGGATCTTCTAGAAAGGCCAAAAATCAACAAGTTGTGGGGAAGTTACCATAAATTCCACTTGGCACTTCCAATTTTGATCAGACTTGTGGAATTGTAGAAAATAAATATCAGAGAAATGAAAAAAAGAAATTTTCATACCCATAAGTTTCGAAACGTTGGAGATACAACAAAAGAAATATTGTCTAGCAGAACCACCTCAAAATCAAGGTTCAAAAGTGATACTTGGCCAACATGCCACCCAAAAAGGGAACTTCTACACCAAATAAGCCTCTAGACAGTCCTACTTGGACTCTTGATGAAGGTGAAGAAATGCGTAGGGACATAAATGAATTGCAAAAGAAGACATTGACAAAAGATGAACTACAAGGGATGATGGATTCAATTGAAGCTAAATTGGAGGCAATAATGAATACTAATATGGATGGTTTAAAAAGGGAGATCATGGAAGGATTGAAAAATTTCCTAATAGAGAGGACACCTGAAAGTGAAAATGTATCCCATGAAATTCATGATGAGGACACAAGGAAGATGAATCAAGAATGGAGAAACTCCAACTTTGAGTTGAAGACCAACCACGTTCCTAATATTGATATGAGGAAGTTTGATGGCAAGGACCCAATCACATGGATACTTTAGATGGAGAAATTCTTTGATCTACATAATGTGCCACATACACAAAAGGTATGAATTTCTTATTTATATTTAGAAACCAATCAATTTGTATCGTATCGATGGCTTTGTTCTCTCAAATCACTCGTCACTTAGACAATTTTCACAGAATAAATGATAGCACACTATGAGGATACAATGAGCAATACCTTCTTTAACCAATTGATAAATCTCAAGCAAAAGGGTTCAGTTACAAAGCACATTGAGAACTTCCAAAGATTGAATATAAAGATAATATATATTCCAGATGAGCACTTTATTGATCCATTCATAGGAATTTTAAAGGATAACATTCAACATGAGGTTCACCTTTGGTAACCCAAATCATTGGAGAATGCATTTAGGGTGGCAAGAAATGTTGAAAGTAAAAATATGGATATGGCTACTAGAAGGACCAATCCTAACATCTATAGAGAGAATAATTCTCCTTCTTCTAAAACACCTCAACATACAAGGTTGACACCTCAACAATTGGAGGAAAGAAAAGAAAAAGTTTTATGCTTTAATTGTGAAAGAAAGTAAAGTAAGGGACATAAGTGTGGTGAGAAGAAATTATTATACATAGATTGTGAAGAGGAAGAAGAACAAGAACCATCTCAAGATGAAAACGTATAAGCAATTCCATGTGAAGAATTGACTCCCACGATATCGTGTAATGCATTGACTGGAATTAGCACTCCTCAAACCCTCAAGATTGAAGGATATATCAAAAGTAAAAAGGTAATAGTCCTAATTGATTATGGTAGTACTCATAATTTCATTCACTATAAATTAGCCAAAGATCTCAATTGCTTTGTATATCCAGGGCCAGAGTTTCAAGTAATGATTACAGATGGAGGAACTATCAATTTCTCAGTAAAATGCAATAATATTAATATTACTATGGGGGAATATGTAATGAATAGTCCAATGATTGCTATACCCATGGGTGGTGTTGATGTTGTACTAGGGATCCAATGGTTACAATCATTAGGAACAATGGCTTTTAATTTTCAAGAACTTTTCATGAAATTTTCATTGGAAGGAAAAGAAATTGAGTTAAGAGGTATCACAGGGAAAGCCAGTAAGGTGATAAGCTCTAATGGTATGAAACAATTATTGAAAAAGGGGAATCAAGTTGTTATTGCACAACTATGCTCACTAGATGTTCAAACGTCTAAGCCATCTATTCCTATAGATCTCCAAGGGATCATTGATAATAATTCCAAAGTATTTTAAGATATTCCCAAAGGTATTCCACCCACTCGAAATCATGATCATTATATTCACCTAATTCTTGGAAGTGTTGCTCCTAACATCATGTTGTATATATATCCTTATGCCCATAAGAGTGAAATTGAGTGCATGGTTGAAGAAATGTTAGATGCTGGCATTATTAGACCTAGCCAAATTTCTTACTCTGCACCAATGGTAATGGTATTCAAGAAAGATGGCTCATGGTGTATGTGTCCATTTTATAGAGAGATTAATAAGATCACTATTAAAGATAAGTTTCCCATTCCCATCATTGATGAATTGTTAGATGAACTACATGGAGAAATCTATTTCACAAAGTTGGATCTTCGTTCAAGATATCATCAGATTAGAATGAAGGAAGAATATATCCCAAAAACAACATTCTGAACTCATGAAGACCATTATGAATTTTTGGTCATGCCTTTTGGCCTTACAAATGCACCTTACATATTCCAAGGGTTGATGAATTCCATTTTCAAGCCCTTCCTTCGAAAATTTGTTTTAGTATTTTTTGATGATATACTAATCTATATCAAGTCTTGGGAGGATCATGTGTGACATGTTGACAAGGTGTTACAACTACTAAAGAAGAAACAATTATATGCCAAACCATCCAAATGTTTCTTTGGGGTGAAGGAGGTAGAGTATTTGGGTCATATTGTATCTCATGAAGATGTCAAGGTAGACCCTAACAATATTAAGGCCATGATGGACAGGCCGATTCCCAAAACATTGAAGAATCTTAGATGATTTTGGGGTTTGATAGGTTACTACCACAAGTTTGTTCAGCACTATGGAAGAATAGCAGCACCTTTAATGACACTAACTAAGAAGGATGCATTTTCATGGACTCCAGAGGCAACTAAAAGTTTTGAACAACTTAAAGAGGTGATGTGTAAAGCTTCTGTCTTGACCACTCCAGAAATCACAAAAACCTTTATTGTGGAATGTGATGCCTCGGTAAATTGAATTGGTGTTGTCCTAATGCAAGAAGGAAGGCCCCTGGCTTTTGAAAGTTGACTACTCAAGGAAAATGACTTACACAAACCCATTTATGAGAATGCAATTATGGAAATACTACATGGATTGAAGAAATGGCATCCTTGCCTAATAGGTAAGCAATTCAAGGTCAAAACAGATCATGATAGTATTAAATGCTTCTTGGAACAAAGACTATCTTTAGAAGAACAACAAAAATGGGTGACCAAGATATTGGGTTATTATTTTGAAATCATCTATAAAAAAGGGAAGCAAAATGTTGTGGAAGATGTACTCTAAAGAAAGGATGAATATATCGAGGCCTTTCTTTGTGTTATCTCAATCATATAACCTGATTGGATAATAGAACCAAGGGAAGAATGGAAGAATGAAGAAAAAGTGTGGAATCTCATTCAAAGGTTGCAACAAGATTCCAGTGCATCAGATACAATTACATGGAAAAATGATTCACTATGGTACAAAGATCGCTTATATTTATGTAAGAACTGCCAACTCAAACAAATTGAACTATTGGAATTTCACACCTCCGTAGTAGGAGGGCACTTGGGATTTTTGAAAACCTACCATAGGGTCAAGAAGGAATTTTTTTGGGATGGCCTTAAAACTTATGTTCAAAGGTTTGTCACAGAATGTTCGGTTTTCCAACAAAATAAGGTGGAAACAATTAAGACCCCAGGTCTTTTACAACCATTATCCATCCTAAGTCAGCGTTGGGAGGAGGTTTCCATGGATTTCATAACAGGGTTACCAAAGTCTGAAGGAAAGAGTGCCATCATGGTGATTGTTGATAGACTCACCAAGTACACACACTTTTATGCACTCTCTCATCCCTTCAAATCCAGTACAGTTGCCATCGCATTCATGGAGATTGTTCAAAAGCGACATGGCAACCCAAACATTATTGTAAGTGATAGAAATCCCATCTTCACTGGAAATTTTTGGATAGAATTATGTTCTTGTTTGGGTACTCAATTGGCTCATAGCTCATCCTATCATCCTCAATCTGATGGACAAACTGAGATAGTGAACAAATGTCTGGAAGGATACCTTCCCTGATTTGTCTCTAATAAACAAACACAATGGTTCAAATGGTTACCCTTGGAAAAATTGTGGTATAACACTTCCTTTCATACTGCAACAAAAATGACAACATTTATGGCACTCTATGGATACCACCCTCCTTCCATCACTTCTTCTCTAAAAGAAAAATATAAGGTTCAAGAAGTGAAAGATCACATCGAGCATCAATGACAAGTTCTTCAAATCTTAAAGGACAACCTAACCATGGCACAAAATCGCATGAAACAACAAGCAGATCAACATTGTAGTGAAAGAAGTTTTGAAGTACGGGATTGGGTGTTTTTAAGATTACAACCATACAAATAGATGTCCCTTAAGCAAGCCAAGATGGATAATAAATTATCACCAAAGTAATATGGTCCTAATAAGGTGTTGCAAAAGATTGGTACTATGGCATACAAATTGGAGTTACCTGCATCTTCACGAGTACACCCAATTTTCCATGTTTCATGCTTAAAGAAGGTTATAGGTGACAAGATCCCAGTTCAGAATATATTTCCAGAACTTGACGAGGAAGGAAAAATCATATTGGAGCCTGGATCCATCACTGACACAACAATTCGCTAGCTGAGGAATAGATCCATTTCAGAGTATCTCGTTAAATGGAGGAAACTATCGGCTGAAGATTCCACTTGGGAACATGATTCTTTTATACAAAAGCATCCAGAGTTACTCAAGCATTCCAGGCAACACTTATCTCAAGGGGAAGGNTCTCGTTAAATGGAGGAAACTATCGACTGAAGATTCCACTTGGGAACATGATTCTTTTATACAAAAGCATCCAGAGTTACTCAAGCATTCCAGGCAACACTTATCTCAAGGGGAAGGGAATGTTAATCCCTAAATAATGTCTCATTACCCCTTAATTGGGGCTTATTACATTAGTAATTTTATTTTATTTATGTCGTCTTGAGTCCATTAGTTGTAATTGTACCTCCTAGTCTCCTATATATAGCAAGGAGAAATTTTCATTTTGAATCATCTTGTACTTGAACCTTTATGTGGTGTATAAGGAGGTTTCCCCCTCGAAGAGGCTTATTTTCTAAAATGATATCTTTTTCAAGGCGTTGAGTACTTATTCTAAGGTTTTTCTATGCTATATTGATATTTGGTTCTTAACATCATACTTAGGTTGTTGACCCTCCATTAAAAAAATAGTTCAAGGACCTTCTACCCAGGCATTAGATTAGTTAAAGACAATAAACAATAATCTTTAATCCATGCAAAGGGATACTATCAAAAGAGTTTGATCAACGATTTGAACGAAAAGAAGCTTAAATTTCATGCTTTTCACTCATGAAATTAAAGAGGGAAAAAAATCAATAAATAACACAAACATACTCTCATGAAAATGATAAGAATTCAAGCAAGATTGATTGGCATAAAACAAAACACCTTTGTAAAAGAAAATCAGTCAATCTAACATAAAATTATACTGGGAAGTGAGCATATAAAAAGATTTATTTCAAAGGGAAATGAAAACAAAATGCTAGTTGGGAAGCCAACACATCCCCAGCCCCAAGCTGGGCCATTCCACACCAAATTCCAGCTCTTAGATATCAATTTAATTAATGATTATGCTCTACATAGGAACCAAATTATGCAAACTAACAACAAATATATGCATGCATAATTATACAGGAAAAACTCGTAACATAAATACATAAATTTTCACACAGTAATTATATAAGACATTTATGTTTTTTGTAAATCACCAACTACATGTAGACCTCAGACTTTCCTCCCAGCCATAGAATCTACTACTCATAAAATCTCTCCAGTAGGTAACTCCCGATATGGGGCTAAAAATCCACCAAAGCAAACGAATCCTAAGCCAGGATAAGGTCTATCAAATGATAGAATTATGCTTAGGCCAAGGTGGCAAGTCCAACATCCTTTTCCAGCCTACAACCTCTCATTTCACACAACTTGTCCCACCCTAAGAAGTGTACCCCTTCTCTACTATACAATATTTTAGTTGTCCCACTTTCCTTCTGGGGATTCAACAACAAGTCGAACATGAAGTCTCAAATGTCTGTAACATAGTATAACACATAAGGAAACAATTCCCAGAAGTTCTCTCACATAGAAACAATACTCATAGGCATAAAAACCCACTTCCTCAGAATGCACATAGGCCCGACAACCTACTTCTTCAACTCAAATTACCCATGTCAAATATTGGTGGGAAATTTATTAGGAGAGAAACAATGCAAACGAGTATTTGACATTCAAGGGAGGACTCACTTGGGTGACCTTTGTAAATTCTCTCAAGGATGAATTATTCCCTATTGGAAACTATAATGACCAGTGCACAAGATGGACGATTCTACAACAAGAGAGAGACCAGAGGGTGCTTGAGTACACCAAAATATTCCATACCTTGTGCTCAAAGATAGGTATCAAATACTTTGAGCGAACAATGGTTTTGAAGTACCATAGTGGCCTACATAGATTGATTTCTTTCACATCTCCTCACTTGGATCTTCTTATCGATATGCTATCAAAATCGAGCATAAATTTAAGCAGTGTAATAAGAAAGAGTTAGGGTATATAAATATGCAATAACAAAATTATGGTAAAGGTGGCCCTAATGCACAAAACAAGGGACATGGCAAGGGAATCTAACCTCAAGAAAACCAGGCCAAGATGCAGGAAAATAAGGGTAATGAGAAGACAAATAAGAACACTAAAAAGTGTTGTGAGTTCCACAAAATCCCTTGTCACAACACTGGTGAATGTCACTCGAAATAGTGATTGTTGTATGAGCTTAAAAAAGGAGTCAGACCCTACCTCATACTATAATTTGGAATAGGTAAAGTGGATCATCGATGCAGAACCCAGTGCTACCATCTCAACTGCAAAGATCCAACCAAACAAGTTAGAGGATCTTGAGGAGGGGGAGCACCTCTTCCATTCACATATGTGGGTGAATGGGACCCCACTACATTTCATTGTTGATAGGGGGAGACAAAATAACCTGATCTAAGCCATTGTTTTCAAGAGACTAAAGAATCCAAAACTTCCACACCCTCAACCATACACCATCATTTGGTTGAGCTGGGGATAAGATATTCATGTTATCCAACAATGTTTCCTATCCTATGGCATCAATTTGTTCAAATATGAGGTACTGTGTGATTTTTCCCCACTTGAAGTTTGTGATGTTATTTTAGGACAAAATTATATGTGGAAACATCCTGTTATTTATGAGTCCCAAACCCATAGTGTCATTGTTACTTTGGGAGGTCATCCCTACATGGTACCAGAGGTAGTTCTAACTATTGTAGTTTCATTGATCTTGAGAAAACAATTTTGGAAGGTAATATCTTTGAATGCAAAGTTTTTCTTCTTGATGGTTCGGTTAAAATATAAAAAATAGTTCACTGCAACTACCACGACCTTTACACAAGATATTTCTAAAAAATAGAAGAAAGTGGACATGGTTGTAGCATAATATAGAGATATATTAACTTCACCTACAAGGGTTCATGTACACTATCAGGTCAAACATTCCATTGAATTGATACCCGATGAAACCTTAGCCAATGGTCCAATATACATGTTATCCCTTCTATAAACTGAGGAAATAATGTTTTGATTCATAATCTCATTTACAAGGGACACATTCAAATGATCTCCTCACCTTTTTGGATCCCAATTGTGTTGGTACAGAGGAAGGATGGGGCATGGAAACTCTTTATTGATTACAAATCCCTAAAAAATATCACTGTCAAGAAATGATACCCAATTCATCGGATTGATGATATTGTTGATCAACGTAAGGGTGCCAAGTTCTTTAGTAATATTTATCTGAACTTCGGTTACCACCATTTTCTAATAGAACAAACCAATGCATGGAAAAGATCCTTCAAATATAAAAAAGTCCTTTTTGAATGGTTGGTCATGTTGTTTTCCTTGACTAATGATCTAATGACAATCATGGGGATGATGGATGATATATTGCGGCCATTCACAATCTCTTTTGTGGTATTATATTTGGATGAAATCCTCATATTTAGTCGAACTTAGGCATAACATATGTATCACATCCAACAGGTCCTCAGTACCCTGCAAAAACACAAGCTATATGCCAATATGGAGAAATTATCATTTAGCGTGAAAAAAATTCAATACTTCGGGTACATCATGGATGCACATGGGATGCATGTGGACCCAACCAAGATCCAAGTCATTCATGATTGGATAGCGCTGAAGACTATGAAATATATCAGTAGCTTCTGCGGCATCAACAATTTCTATTGTAGGTTAGTTTTTGGATTCTCTCATATTGCTTGGCCTTTAATTCAAGTGACCAAGGGTGCAGATAAAGCCAAGTTTTCCTAGTCCAATTCATGTAAGAAAGAAATCCAATATTTGAAACATTGTCTTCGCTTCGCACTAGTCCTCATGTTGCTAGACCTACAAAAACCATTTGATATTGAGGCGTATGCCTTTGACTATGTTATTGGTGTAGTCCTCACTCATTAGGAACATATAATGGAAAATCATAGTGAAACACTGTTTGATGTTGTTCACAGATATCCCACCTATGGAAATGGGATTTAATCCATTATGAAGTCATGTCAATAGTGGAAGCACTATATTATGTGAAAGGAAGAGATCATCCACATCGATCATAGGCCTATGAAATTCATGCAGACACAAGGAAAGTTACAGAAATATCACCATCAAAATTGGTCCACATGCCTGTAAAAATTACACTTGAACATAAAGTAGAAGAAGGGAAACACCAACGATGTTGCAGACTGCGTCATTGGACCCCAATTGTGGAACTAACCATATTTCTTCACTCCCATGGGCATGGGAATTTTGGGTGGCCACAATTATACAATAATGACTCAAAATTCACTTCTATCTGTCAAACATTGAGCACATGAAATCCAATTCCAAATTTTCATCTCTAGGATGGATTTCTATGCCATCTAGGCCATCTTTGTTTTCCTTCAAGAAATAATGCAAAGATAATTTTGGAATCACATTATAGTTGGGTGGCATGGCACTTTGGCATGGAAAAAACAATGGCTTTAATGAAAAAATATTTTTATTGGTCGAAGATTATCATGCACTTCCTGTGCCATAACCAAACCCACCATTAAGAAACATGGGCTATACACCCCTCAGCCTACTCCTGATAGGACTTGGGAGTCCATATCTATGGATTACATGTTTGATTTACCCTCAACCAAGCATGGTAATGACTGTGTCTTCGTGGTAGTTGATCAATTCTCTAAGAAGGTAGTTTTGAAACCATGAAAGAAGAGTATCACATCCAATGCCACTACTAATCTCCTCTTCAAGCATGTTTGGGTTCATTTCAGGATACCACAGATTATTATTTCAGATCATGATAACAGGTTCTTGAGTATATTTTGGTTCAATATATGATCATTGATAGACACCAAGCTCACCAAATCAACTACCTTCCACCCCCAAACTAATGGACAGACAAAGGTAGTCAACAAGATGACTGTGCATATTTGAGAATGTACAACTCCAAACATTCTCATACATGGGAAGATATTCTTTCTTATGTTCAACATAGCTACAATCGATCCCTTCATATCTCTACTGATGTTAGGGTCCTAACCTACACATGGGTAGATCAATATATTCGGATGTAATAAAGGTCAATATTAATAAGGCCTTTCAATAAAATAGAATAAGGCAGATGTAAGAAGACCTAATTGAAGCTTCCGCTTCTAGAAGGATCTTCCTCTAGATGCTTCTCTTGATAGACATATTTAGTATAAATAAGGGTCGAGGGTATGAAAACCCTAGCTTGGAGATTATTGTAACAGAGCGCTACTCGACTGATCCGAAATCAGATCCAGGAGCCTATCAGGGCATGAAAAATGCTCAAATGAAAGTGCTCGGAATCCGACGAAACCAGCACCATTGCGTCCGGCTCGTCTTCCTGATTCCAGTGGTATAATTTTTATCGCAAACGGAGTCCGTATGAGGAAGATATCGCATTCTGTCCGCCGAGCCAAACAGGCAAAATTTTGGGATGCTGACTGTACCTGTCCGTATAGTGACACGTGTCAGTCCATACAGTTGACGTGGCAGCATTGGAGGATGACACGTGGCAGTATCAGGAGAGGACATGTGGCTTCTTCCGTACAGGACACGTGGCAGCACGGGAAGGCGACACGTGTCATGCTGATTTGGCATTTTCGACGCGTCTTTGGACCAATCCTGGAGTGACACGTGTCACCACTAGAAGGGTGACACGTGGCACGGATGACGTCAGCATCGTACAGAGATGACATGGCAGGATTACGTGGCACTGACGTGGCAAGATGACTGGGCGTACGGCAAGTTGACATGGCGGCAGATGTGGACGAATCAGAGACCGACACGTGGCATTCAGCGATTAGTTGAAAAGGTGCCACGTGGCCCAATCAGGGGCTGCCATGTGGCACCCCAGGTTTACCCAATGACGGCTATGTCTAAAAATATTTGGGCCCGGGGGGATTCGAACCCCGGACCTCCCACTATGGCAACGATTTAACAAAGTTTCGGTAACCACTCTACCGCATATTAGTTCGTGTGATATGAACGAATTTGTTGGTATTTAAAATCGAAGTGTTATGTAAAATGGTATGGAGGCCGCGGGGTTCGACCCCCGGACCTCCTCAAACACTAAAGTTTTCATAACCTTGCGCTAGCCAATACTCCC
>JASDQU010012982.1:249289-263243 GCA_032191745.1 Picea mariana | reverse complement strand
ATCACATTCCAATTAAATCCTAACCATCGATTGAATGTTCTTGCGGAGAAGGAAATATATCAACCGTCGATCATTGAAAGGATCGATGACAATATATCATCAAGCGATATCATGTAAAGGGGATATCCAACCATCTGTCCATAAAGAAGATCGATGATTTTCGTTGAAAGCATATTGACAAAGTACGGGGAGTTTAGAACAAGGAGGTACAACAGATGTGGCATAAGTGATATAACAGAGGAGAATCGTGACCATTGGATCAAGGTCAAGTTAAGTCCCAACCATTGGATCGAGAACAAAGTAAAATCCTCACTACATGTAACCAGAGAATCGTGATCGTTCGATCTAGATCAAATTGACGATCCTCATTACAACGGACCATGAACAACAAAGGTTCTAAGGAATTGGAAGGGCCAAAAGTTCTGAGGTCTTGATAAAAACCAATGTCACACTAACGTAAGCAACTCAATTGAGGCAGTGACACGTGGTCCATTCAATAAGTGACACATGTCAGTGTCCAATTGGCATCTAATACATGAGAAAGTCATGAATTTAGGTGGCATGTGGCATCCTAGTCAACATGTGACACATGGCAGGTCCATGTAGGAAACCTCAAGGTGAACCCTGGTAGCCATTCAACATAGATCAATGGTGGAGGTTCAACTCGATAGATCTTGATCAACGGTTCTCGTTACGATGGTCTGTGGCCATCGAGAGTTTTTGGTTGATGAGAAATGTAAAAATTCTCGATGTCTCAATGTCGAGATACGTCAGGTTGACGTTAGAGCCCCACTCCATATATGACATGTGGCAAAGGGGTTCCGAAGTATTCAAAGTTTTTTGGTGGTCCCACAATTGGTATTGAGTTTGATTAAGGATAAATCAATGGTCCTGAAAGGATCTGAGATCCAGATCAATGACAGAATTTATATCAACACATTGTGGTTGATTTTTGATCAACTTCAGAATCAATGATCTAGATTGAACATGTACACCCGTAGATGGGCCTATGGTTCTCAAAACTTGGTCCTATTAAGAGGAAGGGTTAAGCGTTGGCTCTACAAGAGCGTTAAGGGATTTCGATTAGCCGACATTTCCATCCTTTGGTCCTGTAGGATAAGTGTTGGTCCTGAGAGACTGGGAGTTAAGCCCTTTGACTAGAGTTGGTGTTATGGCAATTAGAATAGCTCCAATGATCTACCAAGGGTGTTGAGTGTAATTAAGGATCTTGCGATAAGGATTGAGGAGTTATTTTTTCCATGGATGTTTCAGCCCATTTCGTGGGCGAATAACCCATAGGTCTAAGAATCAAATTCAATGATCCTTTGGACCTTGATTACTAGTATTATCAAATAAGTTTCAAGGCATGGTCTCTGGTATTTATCAATATGGAACATTATGCGTTTCCTTCATAACTACATTTTTCATCTCACTGGAATTCGACACATATACTTTTCCTTTGTACATGAGAACTCCATCTTCTTCAGTGCATAATAATTAAATTTCTACTGAAAATTATCTTGTTGTATTGTCTCTTTTATTTTGAGATATTGTTGATATGAATTTTATGTTGCAACAATTTTGTCTTTTAGATCTGTCTTGTACATGCATATGGATGCAATATTCACTTCATGAGATCTCTTGCTGAGTGCATCGACCACTTTATTTTCCTTTCTCTTTATATGCTTAATTTCAAAGTCATATTCACTTAGAAATTCCAACCATCTATTTTGTTTGGCATTTAATGTTGGTTGGCTAAACAAATGCTTCAAACCATAGTGGTCTATTCTTAGTTCAAATTTATTACCCAAGAGGTAATGTCTCCACATTTTTAGTGCATGTACAATTGCTTCTAACTCTAAGTCATGTGTAGCATACTTCTTCTCATGCTCTTTTAATTTTTTGGACTCATAGCATACCGCATGATCTTTTTGACTGAGAAATCCACCGAGCCATTCCTTGCATGCATTAGTGCACACAACAAAATCTTCATCCAGGTATGCAATCTTCAATATTGACACACTTGTCATTATGGCTTTTAGCTACTAGAATCTCTCTTCACACTTGGGTGTCCATTCAAATTTCACTCCCTTCTTTTGCAAAGAAGTGATTGGACTTGGGATCTTTGAAAACCATTTTATGAATCTTCCATAATAATAGGAAAGACCTATGAATGATCTAAAATATATGACATTCCTTGGCGCTGGGCATCCTCTATTGGCCTCTATCTTCTCAGGATCAACTATTATCCCTTCTATTGAAATTATATGCCCCAAGTAGTGAATCTTCTTTTGATAAACGATACACTTACTTAGCTTAACATACAATTTGTGCTCTCTTAAAACTTGCAACACCATTCTTAAATTTTTCTCATGTTCCTCTTCTGACTTAGACTAGACAAGTATATTATTTAGGAACACAATTACAAACTTGTCCAGGTACTCCCTGAACATTCCATTCATTAGGCACATAAAAATTGTTGGGGCATTTGATAGTCCAAATGGTACCATCATGAATTCATAATGCCCATATCTTATCATGAATGTTGTCTTGCTGATGTATTCTTATTTTATCCTTACTTGATGTTAACCTGATCTCAAGTCAATCTTGGAAAAGATCCTTGCACCTTTCGGTTGATTGGACAAATCATCAATTCTTGGCAAAGTTATTTGTTCTTTATTGTGACCTTATTCAACTGTCGAAAATCAATACATAGCCTTAAGGTTCCACATTTCTTCTTCACAAGAAGAACTGGGGTTGCCCAAGGTGACACACTTGGGTGTATATGCCTCTTATTTAACAATTCTTCAAGTTGCATATGTAACTCTTTCAATTAAAGCGTACACATTTTGTAAGGTGTCTTGGACATTGGGGAAAATCTTGGCACTAAATAAATAGAGAAATAAGTGTCTCTCTTTGGTGGAAATCCTGGAATTTCCCTAAAAACATCTTCAAAATCCCTCAAGACTGGATGATATTCAATTATTTCCACTCTTTCTTTGGCTACCTCATCCATATGGGATGAAAAAATCTAACATCCCTTCCTGAAACTCTTTTTCAACTACATAGTTGAAATCTCTCTAACAACTACAACTCTTGGAATGCCTTGAATCTTACCTTGTCGTCCTTCTTCATCAAGACATGTGATTGTCTTGTTGTAACAGTCTAGGACAACATGGTGTTTTTCCAACCAATCCATGCCAATTAGACAATCGTATGAACCCAACAATATGATGTTTACATCTACCTTTGTGTTGAGCCCATTCATATCTATTAGACAATCTTTAACCAATTTTCCTCTTAGCCCCCGTGGCTAACTGAACTAACTAAGATTTCTTATGCTTACTCTTTTGCAAATGAAATATTTCAACATTGTTATCAATTATGTAACTATGGATAGCTCCATAATCAATTAAAATTGTTATAGGTAGTTGTCAATCTTACCTTCCACTTCAATCACGAGGGATTGATGTTCTTCTTGATTGTTGTCCAAGGATGCATAAATCCTTGGCATATTTCCTCCCATATATTCAACAATTTCAGCCTCCTGAATGTTTTGGAAACTCCTCATTCTTTCACATTTGTGAGGGAAGTCCCTATATAAGTGTTTTCCCCCACGTCCCCAACATTTTATAGGTTGTTGCCTTGGCTTTCTCAAATGAATTTGCAGTATTGTGCTCATTTTGGGATGATTGACCGTGTTGATTTTCTTGGGTGTTGTTCTTGAAAAAGGGTGTCTTAAAACCTTTTTTCCTTTGATCCCTCTTACCATTCATCTTGTCATTCCAAGCCTTTTGGAAAACTGGCCTTCCTCTACTTTTCTCATAAATATGCCTTTCTCTCCTTATGGATTCTTCCACGGTGTTGGGGTTGTTATATTAAATCTTGTCACTGTAGAAGGAGGGTAATCCACTTAGGAACCTTTGGATTTTGACTTTTTCATCCTTTATGAAGTCAACATACTTCAACAATTTAAAGAACATCTTCTCATATTCATCCATAGTCATGCTTCCCAACTTGAGTTCAAAGAACTCTTTTATATGTTTTTCATAGTAATGCTCAGAAAAATATTTATCCTAGAAATATCCTTTGAACTGCCTCCATGATATCCTCTTCGCATCAAGGTTCTTGGCTTGCTTAGGCTGATCCCATCACATGGATTCCTTTCCTTGCAAGTGATAGGTTGCAATTCTAGCTTCTACCTTGGTAATCATGCAGCTATAAATATTTCTTCATTTCCAATATCCATGCCTCAACCTCTTCTCCTTTCGTGTGCTCACCATTGAAAGTTGGTGGCTTGATATTCCTAAGCTCACCTTGCAAGATGTATGCCTCATGCCTTCTTCTTTGCCTCTCGAAAGGAGACACACTTGGTTTTATACCTGGCCTTGAAATTGCATGATTCCTTTTGGTGGATTGCTTTGGAGAATGATGGAACCTACTCGTGCTTCTTGATTTCCTATCATTTCCATGACCATCCCTTTTACTATTGGATGCAGATGTTGACACTTGTCTAGCACTAGTTGCTTGCTTGGTGCCAGATTCTTTGTTGACTTTCTTGTGAAACATTTTTAAGCTATGAATTATCTCTTCCTGATACTTCATAATCCTTTCATTATCAGCTCTATAGCTATGCACTTCCCTATGCAGGATTCTCATAGTGACATGCTCCTGCATATCTCTGCTTTCATTTGACTCTGTCTCAACATTCCCCATGCTAACATGCAAACCTATTATATCTTCCTCATGGTTGTATGAACCCTGAGCATCATCCATGAMTCTAGTCCTCATATAATAACCAAAGTTACTTTCTTGTACTTTTTATTCTACAAGAAACRTGCATGCAATAATTACTGTTAGAAACATGCATAGCATAAAATATTTCATCCATTAGAATACCGGTTATTTCTTCATCAATTTATGAAGTACACATTGCACCAATTCAAAATTTGATTCCTTATATGCATTCCTTTCTGAAAAAACTTTCCATCAACTATACCCATGCCTCAATATGAGTTATGAGCAAAAAGTTACAACATCCACATGTTGAAATTTCCCACTCATCTATTGCTACATAAATCTCCTTATTAATTTCTAAGCCATTTTAATGCCTAATTCAAAATTCTAGGTTAATATATGTCTTCTACTCCTCAAGAACTTTCCATCAACTATTCATTTTCTCAAATATAATCTCCAAGATGAAAGTTATGGTCCGAAAAAGTTTAGGTTGTTTTACCCAATTTATCCTTGCATGCTACATGTGTCTTCTTTCACTCCCAACACATTTTTACATACCCACAACCCAAATCTGGCTCCATGGATGTTTTCTACGGTTCATAATATTTCCATAGACTGCTCCTGTGCCCCAAATAGACTTTTGAGCATGGAGTTATGTCCTCTAGAAGTAAACTTGTGCCAAAATTCTACCCTTATGGTTTTGGCTATAACTTTCTCATACAAGCTCTGTTTTGCGAACAATTTAGCTCATTGGATAGGTCTTTATGAGATACTTATTTAATTTTTGAAGGCCTAAATGATGTGGAATTTGATTGGATAAAAATTTCATTTAGGCCTTAAAAATTCGCCACAAGTTAATGACCTTCAAAAACCACAAATTTTCGCATAAAATTGACTATTTTACTGTGCTAACAACCCTTAAATTTGAGTCATTGATCTCAAATCGGGTGAAATATGAGTCATTTATCTGTGCTACATTGGCTATAAGTGACTAAAGTTCTCCTTGGGCACGCACAACACTTTTCCCAACCTGCCGACTCTACCGTCGACCATCGACCCAACTCCTTGAAGACTGGTTTGCACACCCTCCAAACCAGTAGACTCGATTGTCAACCATTAACAGTCTCTCTTAGAAACCACTCACAACACACTACTAAACCAACCAACCTAACCATCAATCATCGATGATTTCCATTGGTGAATGGAACTCCTCATTAGTTTGCCCGATGCTCGACCATCAACCTGTTGGTCGTTGGTCATCCTCGTTGATTAACGAAAACACATCCTAAATTTAGTCGACCCAATCGTCGTCCATCAACCCTCTTTGTTGGCTAACGTGGCATACCACATGGATATTGATGTGGCATGATGTCTCATCCTAAGGTGTCAACTTGGATGGCATGGCATGACACATGAATGCTGATGTGGCATGACATGTCATCACCCTCTTTCCTTCATCAGCCATTGGTCGATTCTCTTGGGAGACCCAAACACATTGCTGAATTCGGTCGATGCTTGACCATTGATGAATTCCATTAGAAATTGAAAATACTTCATTGGATTCGATCGATGCCTGACTGTCAGCCATCAACAGTGAGAGATGTCTTCTGGCCGACCCAAACTCTTCACCATTTCAGTTGACCTGACCATCGATCGTAGGCTATTTCTCTTGGTGAACTTCAACAATTAGAAATTTTTTGACATTTCTCTTATTATTTGGACTATCGATCTGATTCATTTCAAAAACCCTCGAAATGAATCATGACAGTTAATTTTCTCAACCTTCAAAACAATCGAAACATGAATCTTGACTGTTGATTTGATCCATTTTAAAAACAATTGAAAATGAATCTTGGTCGTTGATTTACTCAACCTTTCAAATGATCGATACCTCGTGTATTTTTAAATTTATCAAAGAGAATCTCAGTCATCGATCTTGAGATCAAACAAGATCTTGATTGTCGATTCACCAAACTGCCTGCAACTCTATAATGACCATTAAAAATCAAAATTCGACCATTCCATTTCGAATTCGGCTCCACAACTTTGCATACCATTAAACCTCTTAAACAACTTTGATTCATTTAAACTCGATTCTTGCTCACGAATGTGGGCATTTCTCTCTATTTTTTCACCATTTTCCCCCAAAATCATCACAAACAAAAACTACTTTAGAAAATTTTTCAAATTTTCACTGGTTCGAGCCCATACATGCCCGATGTTTGAACCAGATGCTCTAATATCATAATGTAATGTCCCCTATGCCAACCGAGGGACATCACGGTGCATAATACTCATAAAACTGAAATTTATGCTAACTAATTAATTTCCTGATGCTTTCAGCTACTATCTATAACCATAAAATAGATGCATCTACAACAAGATAAAATATACATGAAATGCAACTTAATAATTCAACACAGAAACATATAAATCATTTCCAAACACACAGAGTTCATGCACAACAATTTTACTCACAAAATATACAACAACAAGATAAAACACTTATCTTTTATAAACAATTGTGCAACTAGCTTCTTGGGGAGGAACTTCCACCCAACCATAGACTGACTATTCCAAATCTCAATAGCCAGTCACCCCTGAGCTGAGTCTAGTAATCCACAAAAGAGGGTGATCTCTCACTATCCACTCATAGCTCATAAAAATCACAACCCACTGGTATTCTCCTATAATTATCCCAATTTTCCACCAACTCTCTTCCTCTTGACCTACCCAACCCAAGGAATGTACCCCTTCACCGATCTTAGTCCCTCAGACATCCCATTCATTTATTAGGGTCTCTCTGGCACATGTAACCAAGAATCTCTTAGATGGGAACTCAAGGGAACTTGCTGCTAGGAAGAACTACCAACAAACCACAACAACATCTTGTTGTTTCAGTGCAACTCATATAAGATTTCACTTTTCAGGCTTGACAACCCGACTCTTCAATATTAAGCTCCAATACACTCCAGATATGCTCCAACATGCTCTATAATTTTCCCTCCATGGATGCACCAACTCCAAGCTCTCTACTTGTTGGTCATGCACAAAAACTCAATATGTAAAAAATTTGTAGCTACCCATACAAATCTCCTCTCTTTGGCTTACTTTCTTGACTCACACACTTCCCCAAATTGATTGTACTCAACCCCCATGTGCCCAATAACTTTGGGATGTGACCACTCACACCCACCCTCTTACATGTATTCAATGATTGGCTTTGGGAACACTTAATCAGAAATTATAAGGTTCATATACCAATAACAAGTTTAGGAAAATGTGTGGAAGTAATATACATGGGTAATTCCCCCCTTTGACCACGCTTGACCATTATCCTATACACTCCCCTCTCTTGTGGATTAATTCAATCCCCATCTCTGTCCATGTCCCCTTAGCAGCTGGCATCACACTTTATTATTAAAACATAGAAATACAATTCACATATTACATCCCTTGGTAGTAGCCACATATCATATCTACATTAAGCATTAATTAAATTGTGGATTATAGTGGTGATGTTACAATAGGATTTAGATGAGTCCAATTTTACCACCATTGTTAGAAGCCTCGAAGTTTTAATTGTATAAAAACCATCCTAAGAAACACCAATCGCTTCATGGATATATCTACTTGACTGGAAACCAAATTGTTCATTTGAAATCAAAATAAATAACAATTTTTTTACCTCCTTGCTATAATCTTGGCTATTATTTTATAGATGCAATTGCATGAGGATATGTGTACATACTCCTCAAGTGTAGTTGGTTTATCTGAATCTGGAATGAGGTAAATAAAGGTGGCATTAGATGTTTCTAACATCTTTCTTGAAGATCTAGATTCTTCAATAACCATCATCAAATCATCCTCTATGACTTCATAAAAAACTAAGAATAATTCAATGAGCCACCCACCTCGACTAGAGATCTTGTCTTTTTGGAAACTATGTAATACCTCCTAAAGATGATCTTCTAATAATTCCTCTATGAGATTCTCATTTTCCTCTTCAATCACAAAACTGGGAAAAAAGAGGTCATTTTAACCACTTCAACAATTATGGTGACTCTACTCTCTATCTTATATAATTCTGAAAAATGATGCATCCTTTCCTTAGAAATATCCACAAAACTATAGATACTAAACCATTACCCCTTGCCACCTTCCAAATTGAGTTTACATTCTTTATATGATTGAGATATTAATGAAAGTACTTGGTATTTTCATCTCCCTTTGAAATCCAAAGGGGTCAGCTTTTAAGTCTCTAGGTTGCTTCCCGATTAGAAAATATTTTCCTTTTCCTTTACTCTAAAGGATTAACTTCATCTTCAAAATCTTCATTGGGATATCTTGCTCAATCCTCATTATATAGAGCATATAAATAAGCCTCTTCATGGACAAGAACTCGTTCATCCTTTTCGCTTTTCATTAGTCCACTCAAGCGTCACTTGTTCAACTCTTTTAAAATTAGCTTCAACATGTATACACGTTGAATCTTTGAGGGTCCCATCGTATGGGAGCCATTTCTCCTTAATTAGCCTGATAAATTCACGTGGTACTAAAATTAAAAGGAATGGGAGGTTTCCTCTCAAATTTCTCCATTTCCAGTATTATTGGTAAATGATCTAAATCACCTCTCATGCCTACACATTACCTAATCCTAGTTTGATAATTTATGAAGGATCTTTTCAAAATGAACCTGTCTAATATCTTAGAAATTCTCTCCTCGCCTATCCTCATGTTCATCCAAGTGGTGTGTAATTTAATTCTAACGCAATATCATATAGGCCAAAATCTTTCAACTTCCTCATAAAAAAGTCAATTAATGGATCTACATGGGTAATAAATGGATCTACATGGGTAATAGGGCCCCAAATCTTATCCTTTCCCAAAGAAAAAAAAATAGATTCCCACCATTCACAACTTCCCATTATTTAAGAAATCCCATTACAAATATCCTTCCCAATACACCACTCTATTTGCATAAGGGATATAAATGTTCAATATAGTAGTTTCCTCACCCCTCTCCTAGGAATATAATATTGTTACCAAACTTGATTCAATACACAATACATTAGAACATGAAAAAACCCTAGTCCTCCACCCATAAATTAAACCCAATGATCTACCTCATGAGTCAACATATGAGAAATCCCATCCCCAAAATATCTTCTTCAACTCATATGATTTTACTCCCCTTGACCATGGTCTCTTGCAATAACATGATGACAGGCTTGTAAATATCTACAAGCCTTTGTAATGCCTATTTTTTTGAGGTGCTACCTATCCCTCAGACATTTAGGGATAAAATATTCATGAGCTACCCTCCTCAGGGGTTTTGGTTTCTCTAGGGGCCCCTAATAGTGAATGTTTTTTACCATCCTGAACCTAATTCCTTTCCCTAGCTTGAGCAATTTCAATATTTGATTTCCTTTCCCTCCTAGAACCTTTTGACCTTTTATCTCCACCCAATCCCAACCCATGTTTTATCCCACCATCAATAGTTCTAGCTCCATATTTCTTATCCTTAAAATTATATCTGGACAACCCCTCTAACTCACTCTCCTCATCCTAAGAGGAGCCAAGGCCACCAAATGAAAGCACGTTCTCATAAAAATTTGAGGGTTCTTTAGCTACAACCCCTTTGTTAGAAATACAAACCCTACCCTCAAGGATACAAGATTTCTCAAAGGCCCTAGAATTTTGGAAAGGATCTTTCCCCTTCTTAGGATTATCTAATTTATTAACATCCAACTCAGGTCACGACCCTATGTCAAATTCCTTATAATTTGAAAAAATCAAAGGAGAGCGTTTAATCATAGACTTCCTCGTTCCAACAGATGGCTTATCCAGTTCTAAACATCTCCTTCCCTTCCACACATGGCATTGGAGGAATTTGATTGTCATCTTGAGATGCCAAGGAGAAATGACCTAAACATTGTTAGGAACCCTTATTCTCCACATGATCACACTCCCTATTCCTACACACTTCATTACTAGACACTGTATTCCATTCCTTATTGACTGATTATGAATAAGACTTTTTCCTAGATGAAGCAACTATTGACCCTTTCACTTCACCCATAACACTCAACTTCCTTACCTAGATTTTCTTGCTAAAACTCAGGTCACAATAAACAACCAAATCTCCATACCTATGACCATGCACACAATGGAAGGGAACATCTATGTGGTCCAATGGCTAGAAAAAGGAGAAGGAACTCTTATGAAGAGTAATCTCACTTCTGAATCATTCTTAAATATCCAATCTAACTAAAATCTACAATAGACATCACTCCAAAATCCACAAAACTCACATCCACCTTGATAAAAATTCCCACAGAATTCCTAATATCTCAAAACCCTTCTAGGGAACATAAATCAAGTGATCATCTAGTAGGTTTAACCCACAAAGGGGTGAATCTAGCCTCTCCAATTTAGCATGAAAAAATTACTCTACTTCTTAAGAGACAAAAGGGGTTGTTTTCAATTTCCAATGAGTTGCCATGATTTTCTCTGCATCAATCTCTACCTAAAATAAGAACCCTATCCAACCTCTAGATAATATATAAGAGGCCAAGGAATAACCAATGGAAGGCTCCCACTCTTCATACATCCAATCTGAAAAAAAAAATTCACACATACACCTTCCATGAAACCACCCTGCTAAAGCTTGAGTTGTCAACCAAATGACTTGATGCATCTTCATGTATTCAACCAATGCTAGCCTAGCTTGTTTATGTTTTTTGTTGTATTTTTGTACGTATCTCATTTTGTTCTCAACATAATCTAGATCAGTGGTATCAGAGCAATCTACTCCTTGTTATTTCTTTAGCTAGTTTCACTTGGGGACGACCACTCTCGCCAGCCTAAGCGACCTCCCATGGAAGAAGAAAAGAGAGATGATAGAGCTCAAGATCCTTTCAAGATGTTGCTTGAGGAATCCCTTGTGCGATAGAGGAACGAGATGATGGACAACTTCACTCATATCCTTCGATGACTACTTATGACAGTTGAGGCATCTTCAACAAGCATCCATTTCAAAGGTGTGACACCCTTCAAGGTACAAGTTAAGTTTGATATTCCCTTATTTGAAAACTAGATAGATGCAAATGTTGAGATTTGGGTACCTTGGAAAGTGCTCCCCTTGTGGTTTTGGGCCTCTAACCACAAGAGGGAGATGTTTGTACCATTGTGCCATGTAATTTATGTCTAATTTCACTTTGACTTAGGAGATTTAAGTGAAAAGTGAAATTTAGTCATTTTAGCCTAAAGTGACTAATTATTCACTAAGTGGGTGAATTAGGGGACATAAAGTGAACTTAGGGAACTTAACCCAAAGTGGGTTTTGAGTTGAGATTCTTTTGGAGAGATCTCAACCATTGATTACGGATGGCTTGGGATGATCCTATCCATCCACACTTTAGGTTTCCTTATGGAGGTTCAAGAGGGGTGCAAGGGGCAAAGGAAGGCTCATTCACTTGTATGTTCACCAAGAGAGTTGAAGGGAAAGAGGATGGGAATGGAAGAATTAAGAGAAGGAAGCTTGGGCGCCTCCTTCTATGGAGGGCTCATGGAGGCTTAGACCTTCATTATTTGTTGGTGTTGGTTATTGCTTGGAGGAGGGTGCACCTGTGGAGGAGGGCACACACTCATCTGGCAGTAGGAGGACTTGTGCTACTTCATATATGTCTGGTTCATGGTGGAGGAGGCACACAAAAGGTTTTTTTTATGCAAGTTATTCTTCATTGGGCCAAGGAGGAGCTAGGGTGCTTCATTTCAGTGGATAGAGCAACAAGGAGGGAGGGCGCATTTTCCTAGGTGCATTCTTATTGGAACCTGTGATACAAGCTTGAGAGGAGCTTGTTACCATACCAAGTTATATTGTATTATATTCCTTGTTGTATTCACTACTTGATATCACCGTTATATGTACTTTCATTCCAAACTAGTTTTCCCCTGGGGGTTTTATCCAGGGTCGTGTTGACCAAAAATACTTGTGTCCTATTTTCATGCATGCTTAGAGTGTAGATCAAATTGCTAGTGTTGTGAAGATCTATATGATTGTTACTTGTTTTGAGATATATTGCATGTGCTAACCATCGGTTCGAAAACACTTACAAGGGCACCTCAAGGAACACTTAACCAATAAAATTTATGAGGAGAAAAGTACATAATTGTTTGTTGTCCTAAAACAACAGCAAAGGATAGTTTGGAGATTGAACTTAGAGCCAAAATTCGGGTCAAAGATAGAACCGATTTGGTAGCCTCATAGTACCTCAGTTTTCTACATGGTATCAGATTCCTTGGTGGCAAAGACTTGTTGATTTCTAGAGCATACAGTTGGCAGTTCCTTGACAACTTGTTGGCAGATTTTTGGGACAGTTTGTTGGACAACTTGTTGGCAGATTTGTTGGATAGTTTGTAGGAATGTTTTGGACATCCGTGGATAGCCTCTTATCACACTTGTGTGGACAAGAGTGAGGCTGAGTTGGAAAACCTCTTTTCACACCTGTGTTGTTAGGAGTGAGGTTGTAGTTCGACAAACTCTTTTCACACATGTGTTGACAGGAGTGAGGTTGTACTCTTGTGAAGTTCTAGCATCATTGTGAGTTTCAGTGGATAGCCATGTCGGTGTCCCAGATGTGGGCAGAGGATAGGCTAGCCAGAGCTAGCAACTGGTCCCCTTGGAAGACTAGGATCATATTTGTCTTAGAGGATATTGAACTATGGGATATAGTTCAAGCTCCTGTGGTGATTCCTCCTACACCTACTCCTTCACCATTGTTGGATGCAAATTTAAGGAAGAAAAACACCAAGGTGAAGAGGAATTTTGTGATGCGGTGAGAGACCACATCATACCCCATTTGACTGGGAAAGACTATGCCTTTGAGATATGGGCCTCATTGTGCAAGCTTTACCAAAGTCCCAATCAGAACCGAAAGATGGTTCCGTAGGACAAGCTCAAGAGCATTAAGATGCTTGATTCTCAGTCGGTTACATCATACCTTGGAAGATTTACACAAATTCGAGATGATTTGGCCACAGTTGGGGAGATTGTGGATCCTGAATTCTTGGTGAGGACAACTTTGAACAACTTTTCCAAACCTTGGGGTTCATTTGTAGGAGGCATTGTAGCCCAGGAGGTCATGCCTACTTGGGAGAGACTTTGGGATGACTTCGTACAAAAGGAGATGAGATGAAACTCAGGATCTTCAAG
>JASDQU010012982.1:214065-224370 GCA_032191745.1 Picea mariana | reverse complement strand
TCTTATAAATGATCTCAAAGTCATAGGCTTGAAGGTGACCTATCTAATTTTCTGCTCCATTTTTAGTGCACTAGTTTCTATCAGTAAGTGCTTCAAGTTGAGGTTGTTAGTTTTAATAAAGAACTTATTAGAAAGGAGGAATTAGTTCCACTTTGCCACAACATGAAATATGCCCAACATATCTTGTTGTATGTGGACAAGTGTTATTCCCTATCACTCAACTTCTTTCTTTCAAAGGCTTTGGATCTATCATCCCATGAGTTATATTGCACCAAGTCAAATCTTAGAAGAATCACACTTAATGGTGAAGGTTTGAGTGAAATCAAGTGTAGTGAGCAATAGGGTTGATGTAAGGGCTTCCTTCAGATTGGGAAAATCTTGAGTCTCAACTAACTAGTGAAAGAAATCCTTTTTTTTTCTTAGTTGATTAGTGTATGAGGGATATGGAGAAGTTTCGTGCAAGTTTGTGGTAGAGCATGCTAAGCCCAAAACTCCTAGAAGCTTCTCAAGAGTCATAGGCATTGGACATTCTTAAATGGCCTAAATCTTTGTGAGGTTTATATGAACACCCTTTGTGGAGATTATATGGTCAATATGTTCCAAGGAGGATGTATTGCAAAATTCACAACTAGATTCTTTTGCATGGAGCTTCTATTGTGATAAAGTGGCTAGTAAATATCCTCCAGTGGATGCTCTCTAAATGTTCTACTATATGAGGATATATCAAATACTAAGAGAGACTTGCAAAGTTTCTTACAAAATGCTATGTTCATTAAGGCCTAAAATGTAGTAGGAGCATTACGAAGTTTGAATGATATCATTTAAAATTTGTAATGATCTTGATGAGTCTCAAATGTGGTATTCTCTTGGTYCTAGAGCAATACAGGTGTCTAACAATACCCAAAATGAAGGTTAATCTTAGAAAACAACTACCACATGCAACTCATCCATCAATTCAACAATGTGAGGCACACGTAGATAATTTTTTTATAGGTTGAMTTTAATTTTTCTCAACCAAGTGTGCACTTCCACATCACCTCTAAAATCATAATGTGGGATTTTCATCTAGAGGTTACAAATGGGCTTGTGAGAGTTCTATGTTTTTTGGTTAGATTGAAATAGTGTTATCTCTTGTTCCTCATGGGTTTAAATTTTCTTCTTTCATAGAGATTTCCATGTTATGGATTGAGGTATCTGGCTCTAGGTCCATGCTGTCCTTTTTCGTAGGCTTCATAACTAGCACCTCTTTTCTTTTGTGAACCTCACAAACTTTTGTTTAGTAAACTACCTTTGTCAAAAACCTTTTGGCACTTTCTTTTTGGAAACCCTAAGGTTCTTGCTACAAAATAAGAACAAAAATAAATTTGTCTCTCATACTAAATTACAATGATGAGCTTGTATCCAAAATGCCACAACCGCTATAATTACAAAAAAATTAAAACTAACTTCAAAAGTTATGATAGCATGAAGCTCAAATAATTAAAAATTGCCATAATTACCTAAGCTCATATGAAAATAAATGTGGAGTTAATGATGGGGAAGAGCATGGGGATTCACTTAGTAAATTTATAACATACCACCTCTCTTCATGAGAAGTGAAAGAACACCCCCAATTCTTTTTTTTTTATCTCCCAAAACTCATTTGGTGAACTTCCTTTCAATATATCTTTCCAATTAAAATCCCATATTTCCATGACTTTGTGCTTCCTCCTCCTCCTTCTCCCTTTTAAAATTCCTATATCCATATCCATAATTTCATTAAAATACACCTCCATACCTATACCTATAAATATATTACACTTCACATCTTCACTACCAAAGAATATGTTGCTCAACTTTATTTTAAAACTCTCAATATGAATAAATACAATAAGATAATATGAATAAATATAATAAGATATTTCTAATTGATGCACAAGTATAGACAGGAGCAATAATCATCTTCATTTGAAAAAGAACCCACTAAAACCATTATTGATATGTCATACATGAAAGTTATTCAAAGCTTATTAGTCAAAGTTACCTACAACTTACAAGTGGTGAATTTATATGGAGAAGAAACTATTTTCATCTTGAAAGGCCATAGAAAAATTTACATATTGGTCTCTCACAAGGCATCTTGCATTGTATGATTCCCTAAAGATGACAAACCAGAGTGCTTTATCTTAGCCAATGTTACTTAAAACTTACAACAAGAAGTGGTGCATTTATATGGAGAAGAAATTGTTTTCATCTTGAAAGGCAATGGAAAAATTTACATATTGGTCCCTCACAAGGCATCTTGCATTCTATGATTCCCTAAAGATGACAAACCAGAGTGCTTTATCTTTTTTAATTGATATTGAAAGAGGGGACACACATTCTAACAACTTTATTGCTTTTTGTGGCATCTATGAATCATCCCATCCACACTTCCCCACTCAAGCTTAAATGGATCTTTTGGTAGGTTTGAGTAAGGAAACCTCCTTACATACAACCCCACACAGTCCAAAATTCTCAAATATAGGGATAGCCCCACACTCTATGAGAATCAACATTTAATTTAATTTAATTTACATTGGGCAGTGAGTGTGAAACGACCATTGTCCTTGTGGTGGATCTCTAGTTTACAGCATCCATCCATCAGAGTCCGTGCTAGGGAGCCCGCGCCAACAGCCGAATAAGGTCAAGGCGAGCAAGTCCAACAGACAGCAGAGGACTCTACTGGTTGTTGGAAAGCGAGAACACAGAGGCATTAATGTATGTAGAGTTACTGGCATTATCCATAAAGGAATGCATGCATGCATGCAGAGCTGTGCAAGGGACCCTTCATTCTGAGGCGCCATGAATGCTGTGTATGGTTCGTCCCTCCCCAAAGAAAAAAGAAAGAACAGAAGCCCAACAACTCTCGTGACAGGCCAGGCCTCTCAAGGCTTAGGGTGGACAGTCAGCCTGCCTCTCTTGGTAATCGTCACTGCACAGACTGGCCGTGAAATCAAACTTTTACCTACCCACCAATCTCCACCATTCATTTCATTGATGCATGACAAACAAAAATAGAATGAGTCTACCGAGAAAACACGGTACTAGATGACTTATTAGATGAGATGGGGCGCACTGGGCAAGGCGTGCATGATGTGTTGAGAATCTCTCTCGCTTTGCTTAATTTGTTATTGAAATCAATCAGTCCGTGAAATGGGAGGTAAAGTGGCAGGCCCGGCCCGGCCCGGCCCGGCCCGGTCCTGTCTTCTGATCCAAAGGCCTCTTTTGGAATATTTTTTTTCCTCCTCCTTTTGCCATGGGAAGCTCTGAAACGAAAAAAAAACAGAAAGAAAAAGAGAAGTCAGCAGGAGCCCCGTCGGAGCTGACAACTGACGCCTCTATCACGACCACGGCGCCCCCTACCTACATGCTCACTGTCTATTTCGTACAGTAACACAACTGCCAATTGGCATCCCCTCCGTTTTCAAAGTCCGCACATAACATGATCTGGGTTGGCTGCCAAAGTCCTCCTCGAATAAAGTATTGCCTTTCATTTTCTTCGATGGGATTGGTCGGTTGGTCTGTTTACATTACTCGCTATTGGAAATTGAAGGTCCTGCAGACGAGACCGAATCAACCTCCTTTTGTTTGTTCGTTCATCCACAATTGCTTGCTTTTCCCCATATGTCTCTATCCGTCTTCTTGTGCATCATCCTTCCCACCGACTCCACTCCACCATCTAATTTCAATTTCAATCGTTCCGTTCATGGTCATGCTTGGTGCAACAAAACCTCATGCTCGAACATCAAGGAACTACATATGAAAATCCACTCATTTCACTCATGGATAAAGATTGAGTACTAGAATTCAATAGAAGTTGTTGATGGATGACATGGTTTAAATTGTCGAGGTAGGGAGGCTAGGGAAATGGGTTGTCATTTTAAGTGGTTTAAATGGTTGAGGTAGGGGAGCAAGGGAATGGGTTGTTGTTTAAGTGGAAGAGTTTGGGTTTGTGGCGTTTCTTGTTGATGCTGGTCTAAACCATTGCCTCCTCCAAATTCTAACACATGATACCGAACTTTGAGTTCCAAGCGTTCTCTTTAGTTACAGTGTGGAATTGTGGTGGACCGATATTATTTTCATTGGGTTCTTCAAGGGAATTAAGTCATGACGTAACCTTGATCTTCTTCAAGGAAACACATGCCACTGAAAGGAAAACACTCTCTACCTTCTCAAGCTAATATTTGTTATCAATACACACATTGACAGTGCATCTTGGCTTGAAAGGCTTTGGAGAGATTACATGCCCATACAAAGATTATATGGCCCCACTTATTTGCTTTGAGAGTTTAGATGTACATGCTAGGTTCTTGTGGCTGTCATTGGAGAGAAAGTGCACTGTAGCTAGGGGAATAATATGGGGTACTTAGGGAGTTACCCAAGAGAATAATAGTATATTTATTGCTATGTATGAAGACCACTTTTAATAAATAAGGCCAATGTGAATGCAATAAATGTAAGAGGACTTACTAGAAGGTTCCACCTACTAGAAGATTATTCTTCTAGAATGTTCTTAGAAGGTAGTTAGTATTATATCAGGACGTATGATCAATGTAATGAGATAGTTGATGAGTATTGTATTTGGAGCATAACTCTTTAACGGGTTACCCCCTCGAAGAGGCAAGTGATCAGGAGTGGATCCCTTCCATAAAAGGATTGATTATATGGTGTTTCCCTACCCTGACAGTTTCATATAATAAAGTGTGGATTTTTCTATATTGTTTTCTAGATCTTGTGTGATGATTTATTATTCGGATCTTTGGCATTTAACAAGTGGTATCATAGCTCTTTCTTCAGTCGATGAATGGGGCAATTTTTTTTTTTGCATATTTTTTCAAAGAAGAAAAAAGAGGGCCATGACACTCAGGTCAATTCTTGCAACTTTATGTGCAGAATTTGATGAAACTGTTTGCATATCTGAGTTCCTATCGATTTTTTTTTTTGTTCGAATCAAAGTTCGAGAGGCCAACATATCGTTAATTTAAAATTAGCAAATTTTTAGGGTTTTGTCACAGACGACTGCGTGACTTTGTCGGTTTCTATAGTGATTGGTGCCGAATTCTCCCAAAAAAGTTGCAGATATGTGCTCCTCTCTCAAAATTGTCCACTTTCAAAAACAATCGTTTGAATCGGAGCTTCGAAAGTGAAGATATCGCTGATTTAATATCAACAATTTTAGGATTTTTTCGTGACAGATGCGGGACTACAGAGCTCATTAACTTTCGACGGGGTGCTCAGATTGCTCCCAGATCACTGTAATTGGATATAGTATTTTCAAAGCTTTCTATTAGTGTATTATATGTGGTTCTTCCGATAGACATGTCATGGTTTGAAATTTTTTTCTCTTCAATCCTCCAAGGAATGCAAGACATCAGGGACAATTGTCAAAATCTTCAAGAGAATTTAGCTAAATTCCACGAGAGAGATCTTATGGTGAACATCAAGAAATATTATAATCAAGAAGAATATGCTTGCTATGATTTCAAGGCTGCTTGTGACGATTGGTATATGGTTAATTGTGATTTATGGGATGACAACTATTTTCATCTTTTATTTGCATATTTTTTCGAAGAAGAAAAAAGAGGGCCATGAGACTCAAGTCAATTCTTGCAACTTTATGTGCAGAATTTGATGAAATAGTTTTCATATCTGAGTTCCTATCGAAAAAAAACCACTTTCAAAAACAAATCATTCGAATCAGAGTTCAGGAGGCCAATACATCGCTGATTTAAAATTAGCATTTTTTCAAGGTTTTGTCATGGACGACTGCATGGTTTTTCCGGTTTCTGTAGCGATTGGTGCCAAATTCTCCCAAAAAAATTGCAGAGATGTGTTCCTCTCTCAAAATTGTCCACTTTCAAAAACAATCGTTTGAATCAGAGCTTCAAAAGTGAAGATATAGTTGATTTAAAATCAACAATTTTTAGGATTTTTTCGTGACGGATGTGGGACTGCAGAGCTCATTAACTTTCAACGGGGTGCTCAGATTGCTCCCAGATCAGTGTAATTGGATAGAGTATTTTCAAAGATTTATTTTAGTGTATTATATGTGGTTCTTCCAATAGATATGTCATGCTTTGAATTTTTTTTCTCTTCAATCCTCCGAGGAATGCAAGACATCAGGGACAATTGTCAAAATCTTCAAGAGAATTTAGCTAAATTCCATGAGAGAGATCTTACGGTGAACATAAAGAAATATTATAATAAAAAAGAATATGCTTGGTATGATTTCGAGGTTGCTTGTGACGATTGGTATATGGATAATTGTCATTTATGGGATGACAACTATTTTCATCTTTTATTTGATGACTCTACTCCACCTTGTGTAGAGCACATTATGGTGAACAACCAAGAGCCTTCTTTGAATACTATTTTTAGTATTCTCTTGTACTAGTGTGTTATGCAGATGATTTTTTGGATATGGAGGGATATACGTATTTTGATCCACATGACCAGTGTAGATCTTTGGAGCACCATTTTCAACTGGTTATTGAGTTTCGATATCTTCAGAGGGGAGTCCACATGCACAATTGAACATGGGACCCAGGTTTACAATGGAGCTTGGACGACTTCAACATGGTGGCTAGCACTTCTACATGGGACCTTGGTTCTCCAACCTACTTCAACATTATGGTCCACACTTATCCTTGGGACCCTGGTAGATGGTTGTACTTCTTCGTAACAAGTGTTAAGGGAAAATTTTTCCTAAGGAGGACGAAATGTAGTGTAGCTAGGGGAATAATATGGGGTACCTAGGGAGGTACCCAAGGGAATAATAATAGACATGTATTGTTATGTATGAAGACTACTTTTAATAAATAAGGCCTAGTGTGAATGAAATAAATGTAAGAGGACT
This sequence comes from Picea mariana, assembly GCA_032191745.1. Lineage (NCBI taxonomy): Eukaryota > Viridiplantae > Streptophyta > Pinopsida > Pinales > Pinaceae > Picea > Picea mariana. The sequence continues at coordinate 217,493 of JASDQU010012982.1, read as the reverse complement.
TACTAGAAAGTTCCACTTGTTATCACCCTATAAATTTCCAATGCTTGCCAAATTTCTTGGTCTCTCGACACTCTTGTGATAATTTCATCTCCTTTGTCATCTTTCGTCAACTTTGCCAAATTCTGGGATTTTTGGGTCAAATTTTTGTCAAACTACTATTTTCCCAAAACCTCCAAATCCTTGGTCATTTTTGTTGAGTTTATGAATTCTTACATAAAAAAATCATCATGCCTTTTCACGTTGTTTTGCTTGTGATACCTTGAGTTTTGAAAGTAGCCTTACATATTGAAGGATGCCCAAATATTTTTTTATTAAAAATTAATATAAAATTATTATTTTAAATCACTAAAATGATATTTTGTATTAATTTTTAATAGTTATATTATCTTATTTTAAAGAGAGGGAGGGGAGCTTACATGTTCAAAAGTCCAAAACCTTGATCCCATTCTCATTTATAAAAACATTGGAGTTAAGCTATCGACCCCAATATCTAGTTATAGACAAGCAACTCGAGAGTTTTAGCAAGTATCGACAAGCGACAAGCCACGAAGGAGGAGCCTATGAAGAGGCATTATAATTCTCAACGCGTCGATAATGTTATAGACCATCAACATATATAAAAATGGTAAAATCATTATCTCTTAGCAATATGGGTTATTACACATCGCTTATTAAAGCTATCACCAAACATTTGAGGTTTCAAGAGAGCCCGGTGTTCGCTAACAGAGGAAAAACACCTATGACAGGCTAGATTGCCCAATTGTTAGTTGATGACATGTGTTAGATTCTATGCCAAAGTGCTAGAGTGTTGAACGTGGCGAGGTCACATTCTTTAGGTTATGGAATGCCCACAACACAAAAATATGCATTGATGATCCAAGTTCCTATCCAGTAAAAAATTAAACGTTAGGAGAACGCGCAAGTGCAAATGAGAGGTAGGTGTTTAGTTGCTCGAGTGACAGAGTGTCAAGATAAATGGTCAATACCAAGTGCTCTGTTCACGCTATTTTTTTGAAGATAATCTATTTCTGAAGCTTCCTGTATTTTGATGGAGCATACAAATAATTATTACCCCACCATCAATCATTTTCTCCAACAATGGGCCTTCTGGATTGAACTCCTTTGAGGATTCTTGGATATATCGTTGGAAATTTGTTCTTGAAGTTCTGTTGATTTTTTATAGTTCATCTCTTGCAGAATTCCAAACTAAGAAGGATGTTAAAAAATGAACACTTACACAATACCTGGTTGAGCATGCATGCTTTCTTTAAATGGCACATATCTCATTGATGTAACCTCTTCCCATGGCATATTTTCGAGCTTGTTGATTCTTCTCTTGTCAGAGGTTTCATGTCCAGTGGAAGTCAACACTTCCTGGAGTTGGTCATTTGACAGTCCTTGGAGAGACCTATCTTCAGAAATGTCAAATGTGTAAAGATTATATGAATATGATGAGATCACAACAAGTTTATGAAAGGCATTTCAAAATAATTATAGAAGAGTTTAAACATGAACAAGGTAACTAGAGTTTGAGTGTTTTAACTAAAACAGAGCAATTCAGCTGGAAAAGGATAGAAAATTTCTCCAGAGGATATTAAAGACTTGACAAACGTGGTATACAGGGTGTTATTTCACACTGTCTTGGACAAAATTTTGCAAAGATGTTTGATATTATTTTTTAGAATGAGAGGAGAAAAAGGTGATTATCTCTATGTAGAGAACACACTTAATTTGGCAGGGGATCTATATGGATTCTAATTTCCCTTAACTCACCTTGATATAAGGCAATTGCTCGATAAAAAGATAATCAAACCTGGCCATAATAAAGCTATAAATGATGAAGTAATTGGTGGTGTCTGTCAACTCCCTAGAGAAGCCTGGAGGATCATTGCTACTGATGATACACAAAAATTATGATCTCATGCTTCGAGCTACAATGCAACTGGTTGGAAATGTCTACTTAATCAAGTCTACTTCATGGGAGATGTATGGGAGCGGTCCATTGTTTTTATTGAATGCTTTGAAATTTGTCTGTTACTATGATGCTATATTGACGAGAAATTGGGAAATGATATGAAATCTTGGAGCTGGGAGAACATGGGAATAAGATAGACATCAGAGAGGACACAATTCAAGTTTCTAGGTGGCTGAGATGTAGATGTCATGTCTTCACAATTTTTTTCTTTTTGATAAACCAAGGATTAAACTATTTTGAGCTTTGGTTGGAAATTAGCATTGTACATAACTCACGTAGCAATCTCATGCTATGCAAGTGTTGTAAGTACATAGAGGGTAAAACGATAAGGGGAAATGTTTGATGGATGATACATAAATGTTTTTCAACCTCCAACAAAGTTGCAGCCACCACCTAAACGAATATTTTTTGAAGAAGAACATCACGCTATGTAAACATGCTACGCAACTGCTGCAAGTTGCAGTTACATAGCGAGTTGCAAACAGTTCGCTACACAAATGTGACAAGGAGCCTTTTCAGCGCTCAAATCAGTCCAAGATTCTCTTTCAGCTATCCCCGATGACTCACATCAACCTTAAACTCGAAAATATGGTGGAAAATCTCTTTTTAACAAGAGTATTGTTATGCATTAAATATGGTCAAAGTGAATTGCTACTTTTCGCAAGTAGTTTAGAGTTGTTCCTTTTTTTATGTAATAAGATCCAAAATTATAGGATAGTAGAGAAGTTTGACTTCTCTAGCCTAAGGATGTAGTTTTCTTATATATTTGAACATTTTGAATGCGCAAGAGGTTGGAGAAGCACAAAGGATATTTTGTATTGAACATTGTACAACTTTTCTGAATTTGAATGAAATACTAGTGCGGAAGTCTAGAAATTATCATACCAAAGATTCTAGTGGTGGTGACATGAAGTCTGTGTTCCTTTTCATGTATGTTCTTCTTGTTTTCTTTATCTTTCATCTGCAAATTCATATATGTTTAAATTGGAAATCAAATGGTCTGAAATTCATCTGAAAATGATGCTTTAGATTCAAGTGATTTAAACACTATCTTTTCTTCTTAACTCATCATAATTCATCTTTATTGGTGCTCTGAATGTTATTATGTGTTTTCTCCTTCTTCCTTCCTATAACAACAAATTTAAAATTGAAAGATTATTGTTGGGACTCAGAAATGTCGTATTTCCATCCACCTTTCCCTTCATCATTCTTCACATTTCATCGCCCCATTAACCTTTCATGATACCATTTTCATAATTAAATATGGGTTTAAGCTTATTATTTTCCAAATCATTTATTTTAGTATTAAAAGGGAATTTGTGATTAAATATTAGAAAATTGACATGTTTTCATATATATCTCAAAAATGTGTGAGCTTTATCATGTGTAGGAATATGTGAAGGATTAATTCAAAAAAGACTTCTCGAATACTTCCTCCACCATTTCAAGATTT
>JASDQU010012982.1:186849-206956 GCA_032191745.1 Picea mariana | reverse complement strand
GATCATGGAGATTTGGTTGTCATATCTTATCCAAGATATATGAGAGATATGTGTGAGGATTTGAAGGGATAATATTTTGTAATAATGAGAAATTGGTTGAGAGAAAAGTGGATCTGTAATTATGAGATGCTTATCTTCTTTTCAAAGCTCTCATGTATAAAAGAGAGTGCCCTCTCTTCATGGGAGGAGGAAAAGAATTATTATTATGTATATTAAGGAAAGAATTGTTATTATGTAGATCAGGAGAATTATTATTATGTAGATTAAGGGAAGAATTGTTATGATGTAGAATGAGAGAATTGTTATGATGTAGATTAGATTCATGAAAATACTCTTTTTGTAAACCTACTTGTTGAAGAATAATGCAAGTTTGAATTCAATGATTTTGTCTCTCGTAGAAGTTAGCATCTGGTGATCTAAAAGCTTCCATGTTGGCATCGGTAAGGGCCACCGATCCAACTTGGTAAGCTTATTGTAAATTGTTAGTGTAGATTTTTATTTCATGTATTTGTTATTTTGATTTCATGTTATTTTGTTTGATTTCACTATTCGAATTTGTTGCAAAGTGTGGTAATGCAGGAACAATTGGATCTCCATATTTCACCATACATGAGCTTTAATGGAGCATTCCACTTGTTAGTTTAGTTGCTCCAGGAGATAGAATCAAAGTTCATCTTTTCTTTTCATGAGCCATCAATGAACATGTCCATCACCTCAGCAAGAGCTTTTGCTTGTTTATGAGTTTTGCTTTCCAGCTTTTGAATTGTTTGAAGATTGTTATTTTTAAAAGTTTGTTGGTTTCTAAATGGTTTTCTTATCTAAGATATACTAAACAGACGTAGGAACCTATCTTTTATCGGAAAATATAGTGCATCAACTCTACTGATTACGAATCCTGATTGATAATTTATATTTGGTAATATATTATGCATATAATTGCACCAACATTTTGGCGCTGTTGCCGGGGAGTTGTAAACGACAATAGGTAGCATTTGAATTAGATTTGTTTAATGATTTTGTATTGGTTTTTTTGGACTAACTAAGGGCGGAGAGAAGATGGTAAGACGAGAGGTAAGAATTTGCACATCCACTTTAATGGGGTTGCTCCAAAGTTAGGTTGTCCTCTCCCTTTTATGCAGAAGTGTGTTTCTCCTTATTTTATGCAAAAGTGTGTTTTCATTTATGCAAATTTCATTTTTATTTATGATGAGCTAACTTGTGCAAACTGATAACCTGGTGACAGCAAGGTCCCAGTAATGCAAGGAGTTCAAGCTTGGTGTGTTTTATTTTTACATATAGTTTTAGTTTCTTAGTTTTAAAATTTAAATATTTGATGATAAATCTTTCTCCTTTTTCAATATGGTTTAACTATGAGTATAAGCTTGGAACAACTCACTCAGATCCTAGCAAAAGTCAGGATCTCCTCTTCTCTGGAAGAGGAGATCTTGACAACAGCTAAAAGTTTAATTACTCCTCCAGAGGCCAATGAAGAAACAACATACAAGGAACCATCCACATCTGATGATGAACAATTATGCGACCGGGAGATCGAGGAGGATAACGAGGAGTTGCGACACGATCCGAGGAGTGAAAACTATGCCTATGAAAGCATTATCGAACGATGGTTTCAAGCAGGTACCAGGTTAGATCCACCCAATTTTTCTTTTCATTTTGTTAAATTACAGTTTCAACATTTAATTTTGCATGGTTATATATATTTTCGATTGTCATTTGCGAAATTCAAAGTGAACATATACCTATTACTGTTGCGCTTATGGTTACATTGGCTATTTGATTATACGTAACTAATTTCTCATTTCTAATTAGCGTAGTATAGGTAGGGTTTTATTTTCAATTTTTTATTTTTGGTAGAATAAGTATGCTCTCCTCCGCGCTTTGTGCGATCGCGAGGATCAAAAAGTAGAATGACTATGAAGTTTTAGGAATGAAAAATTGCTGACAATGAAAAAATTTCCCAATCCAATTGTTCAACTTCAATTTCAAATTATATATCTCCATTTGCTAAACACAAAAATTTCTTTAGTTGTTTAAATTTCTTTTAAATCTAGGAATAATACAAAAATAAAACAACAACTAAAAAAATTGTTTCTTTATCTTAAACTAGTTAATTTTTCTATTTAGGACAAGATCTTTACAAAAATAAGAATAATAAAATAATAATAATAAAAAAAATGACTTTTATATAAAAAAAAAAAGAAAAAAAAAGAAAAAAAAAATTATTAAATATAGCTTTGTGTTTTGTGTTTTTAAAACATTTATATATATATAACATTTAAAAATGCAAGAGTTTCAACACACGAATCTGCTGGAAATTAGAGATTTGTTAAGTGTCTTGTGCCATTGATTGTAGACAAAGCCCGACAGTCAGCACCATGTGTCTTGTTCTTTGATAAGCTTGATTCTATTGCTACATACCATTAGCCGATGAGAGTTCACTCCTCCAAATTGCATATGAGAAAACAGGTTCTAAAAAGACATACACAATGATTGGTCCTAAGTGATTACAGAGGAGATTGTCTCGTTAAGGGAAGAGTCGAGCCTGATTCGCAGGTGCCACCATGACCTACCGCCATCGTTGTTTAGAGATGTCGATCGTTTGGAGAATCGCTAGGGAGAATTCTAGATCACGGGTTGCACAACCTTAGAGAGAGTAGATCCGTGGTAGAGAAGTCATTTCCTGGAAGAAGATACGTCGTCAATAAAAGAGAACTGTGCCACACACTGTTACTATGAAGGGAACCGCCAACTACATCGTGATTATGTATCCATATTTCGGAGAAATTAGAAGGAATAAGGATTGTCGATGGCTACAACCAATGCTGCAGCAGTCTCTGCTGTGATTTCTGTCCCAGGAGTAGATCTATCTTTCACATTCATATCTTCTGGTGGAGATCACCATTTAATGAAACTTCTGCGTCCTTCACATAGACCTCATCTCACCAAAACCGGGTGGGATCAAAACTAATTTAATCATTATAGCAGAGATAAGGTTCCCATTTTTTACGTCGGATGGTGTCACCCAAATCTCTACGATCACAACTACTTGCAACAATGATCCTTCTTTAGACATTAGCAATGGTTTATGGCAATATATGCGCATGAAAATTATAGTGCAGTTATTGGGAACGTTCATTCATGGCCAAGTGATCATGCAGGGTCATCAAAATCTTCGTATCATCATCAGTCTACTTCTTCTTCTGTAACCATGCCATCAAAACCTCCTGGAAAATCACATCAATACTATCGACTCTTGGTACAGTTCCAGTCATTGCAGCTCCAAAAGGTCCATCGCAGAGCCTGCAAAATTTATCTGTTGTTGATGCTCCAAAAAGTGATCTAGCCAATGATCTTTTCAACCTCCTCAATATCGTTTAGATCATTCGGGAAGAGTTTGTTCAGACTTCTCTCCGAGTTCTCTTCCCTTACACATATAGACTTCTCTCTGAGTTCTCTCCTTTCTGTTTATTCAAATCATCGGGCAGTTGGGAAGCCATGGCCAGTGAATGCAAGGTGAGTTTGAAGAGCTCTGATGATGAATTTTTCGATGTTAACGAGGCTGTGGCCTTCGAATCTCAGACCATCAAGAACATGATCGAGGATACGAGCACCGCTAGCACCATTCCTCTCCCTAATGTCTCCAGCAAGATACCCTCGAAGGTCATCGAGTACTGCAAGTACCATGTCGAGGCGCAAAAGCTTGCAGACGATAAGTCAACCATTTCTGAGGATGAAATCAAGACCTGGAATCAAGAATTCGTTAAAGTTGATCAAGCCACTTTGTTCGACCTAATCTTGGCTGCCAACTATCTCAACATCAAAAATATTTCGGATCTAACATGCTAGACTGTGGATGACATGATCAAGGGAAGACCCCCGAAGAAATATGAAAGAAAAACCTTCAATATAAAGAATGATTTTACTTCTGAAGAGGAGGAGGAGGTCAAGCATGAAAATCAGTGGGCGTTCGAATGATACTAGGGAGGTGTGGTGCAAAAACAATATATATATTTATGTGCCATGGTGTTTTGCTTTGTTTTAATAGCGCAGAATTTGTTTAGAAACTAGTAGTCGTAGAATTTCTTTGTTTGGATTCATTAACTTCTTCTATTACTATGGTCGACTGAATTTGAACATTAAGGCCTATGGTTTGTTGTAGTTGAATCATTTTGTAAAGATCTCAGAGCAACTTCTGCAATGGTATTGGGCTTTTTAAAGTTCTGATAAATATTGCAACTACTTTGCTGTCAACTCAGTTGTGTGTTTATTTTAGTTGCTAGGTGATCATTATCAAGAAGGAGAATATGGTAGGTTGCTCATGCTAGAAGATGTTGTTTTGTCCCCCCTACCCTCTCAACGTGTAGAAAATGACTTTCAATTTGTAGAACAAGATTCATTTTCTCATTGGAAACTATTTCTGAACCCTACTTTTCTCATTTACCTTCTCATAGATAGATTGAAAATTGTTTGCATATGGAGAAAATGGAGGCTTATATATGGTGATTGAAACTTGTAACTTCAGTTTTGTATTCTTTAGTAATTTTCCCATTGCCATTTAAAACAAAAATCTTCTAGTTTATTTTTGTAGGAATAAATACACTTACAAAACCTCAAAAACAAAAAATATATATATATAATAAAAATAAAATTGAAAATGGATGTTTTCATCATTCCTGAAAATGATAATGTTTTTACGCCTTACGATTTTATGCTAAGTGGTTTTTTGGAGTCACTTTAGTAAGCAATCAATGATGAAAAAAGCACGCACGCAACGACCATGACAATAGGTATAAGAACACATTTTGTTTCTTTTACTTGATGCATTCGTACTTATTTATGCATGTGATGTTTTTCTTCGAACATATCACAAGTTTTCATGCAGGATTTGAACTAAGTTTTTTTTCAGGTGCACGAGTGATCGCATCTTGCTGCTAAAGTGATTTTCTAGAATCACAAAACTTTTAAAAGAAAAACATGCTTTCATGACTGCTTGAAGGAGCTGAGTCTTATCGCACACATCATGAAGTTTGTTGTTACACAAAAACTATCCATACAACCATTCCACGTCATGAATTCTTTCCCCGCATCTCTCCTTCAAAGAGCATTGGTCATCCCCGTGATGAGGTCTATCTTCCATTTCCTTATCCTTCATGAATTTGCACACGCCTATCTTTCTGAGTTGCATACATCTCTTTCCTATTTTTCCATTCATTTTATCTTGCAAATAAAATCATTCAGTTCCCTTTTGACGACTACATTACCCTGCTTTCATTTTCATAAACATTGTTGCTATTGAGATAATTTCATTTATAGTCCTACCAATATTTTAAAAAACTCGCGTTGATTGATGTGGGATTCCTTAAGGCCCACCTTTCAACAAGTCTTGCCCCATTGACCTTAGCACCTTATCTGGGATATATATTAGAGTTCCTTTGGAGCACCTAGAGGCTTGCATGCCTTAATGGCTTGTTCTCTCACTAACAATCATGGGAATACATCACTGTTCCTTAATCGTCAGATCTTGCAAGTGGCTCGACATCAACTCATACATTCGCACTTTGCAAGATGTACTTGGGTACCTTGGCACTCATTGACATCAATGGTGAGTTTTCCTTGCATTGGTTAGCGACATTCATCAATGGTCGGTAATCCAATAACTTCTTTTCATGATCGACATCGACAAACTCATTGGCATGATTAGAATTTTACCATTAGGTTTAGCAGCGGGTGAAGACTATACACTTTTCCATGACTCCATCAACAGTTGCAGTAGTATTTTTCCAGTCATACGAGAGTACCACAGTTCCACTTTCATACTTCCTCTTTTCCATGATTCATCAACAATAGTTTAGATTCCTCCACTTCACATTCTCTGGTCCAACAGTTACAGTAGTCGCAGCTACAACAACAATCACCTTTCACATGATCCCGCAGTAGTGACATCTTCCATGCTCCAGCAACCGCATCAACCATATTCCTATTGCATAGTTCATCAACATGTTGGGTAAGTGGAGGTATGCTATTTTCTAAAATTTAATAATGCAATTCCTTACATGCTAGAGTGAATGAATTTGGAAAAATCCCTCACCATGTTCCCTTTCCTTTTTAACTTCTATGACTCATGCCACGTTGCATGAGGACATGCAACCAATTCAGTTGGGGGGTGGGAACTATATTCACTATCATCACTATCATCACTCCATTTGTTTTCACTACCATCATTCCATTTTTCGTCTCACTTACCATTTACCAACATTTTTTTCTTCCAACGATACCCTGTTGCAGTTTTCTTCATAAGCATTGATATACATATTGGCATGATTCACAAATATGAAAAGGGATTTCTTATACTCAGTGATGTTTTCTTATTCCATCAAGAAAATGGGTAAATTATTATCATAACAACAAGAGAAAAAATAACAAAATGAATGTTGTTTACACAAGAACCAACATTTTATTATCATAACAACAAGAGAACAAATAATGAAATGAATGTTGTTTACACAAGAACCAACATTCTCTATATTCATGGTTGTCACACAAGAACCAACCATAATAAAATGTCAGTTGTTACTCATGTAAATCCCATCATGGAAATATTCATTATCATCAGTCAAAGCCAAAATTCAGATGCCAAAATTTCTTGAGAAGATCCATGCACAGCTGTATGAGGACATGCAACAAGTTCAGTTGGGGGATATGTTTTTTTTTTTTTGACAAAAACGGTTATGTTGCATTAATCGGCATTCTGGCCAGCCAGAATCTGGAATTTACAAATCCGAAGAAGGTTGGTGACCTCTGACAGTGCTACCAACCTTCTTGTGAATGTCTTGGGAGACCAAGCCCCTTTGCTCCTTGAACTAATTCGAGAATATGACAAAAAGTGCGTACATGAGTAATTTCTCACAAACTGTGAGCATAGCAAAAGACAGAAGCAAAGCATTATTCCAAGGGGGCTGAAGTTTTCCCCTTAATGTAGGGGTCTAGCTTTTTCTGAGACCCTAAAGAAATGTTGGAGGCCACCTCCTTTTCTCTGCGTGCTTTGTTGGTATTTCGCCCTCGGGTAAGAGGCGGAGACGGGACTGAATTTTCTTCAGGTTCAGAAGTTCCCCCAGAGCTGCTAGAGGGGGCTGTAACCTGACCTTCTTGAGCATCCGGATCTGGATCCCGAATCTTTCTCGCTGCTATAGATTTTGGGGGGGTGGAATCCAGAAGGCTTTCGTCTGCCGAAGGATCATCCTTGATTGTTGTTTCTTCTGGTTCTGGGGCTTCATCTTCCTTTAGCGCATCAAAACTTTTTTTATTTTCTAGAGTTGCCTCTGTTGAATGAGTGGCCTTCGGGGCTTGGTCTAGTGGTTCCTTTCGCTTTGGCTGCCTTCGTCAGTTTGCTATGGGCTGAAAGGCGTCTCCTTTGACTGGTCCCGGTTCCTCAGTGGCTTTGGGGCAGTTTCTTGCAAAGTGGCCGTAAGCATGGCACCGGAGGCACTTGAAAGGGATCTGCTCGTAGTCCAGCTCTTGGGGGATATGTTGGGACTCAAAAATGTTGTATTTCCATCCACCTTTCCCTTCATCATTCTTCACATTTCATCGCCCCATTAACCTTTCATGATACCATTTTCATAATTAAATATGGGTTTAACCTTATTATTTTCCAAATCATTTATTTAGTATTAAAAGGGAATTTGTGATTAAATATTAGAAAATTGACATGTTTTCATATATATCTAAAAAATGTGTGAGATTTTTCATGTGTAGGAATATGTGAAGGATTAATTCAAAAAATACTTCTCGAATACTTCCTCCACTATTTCAAGATTTGAGGAAATAATTCAATCCTATTCCAAGAAGAAGATCATGGAGATTTGGTTGTCATATCTTATCCAAGATATATGAGAGATATGTGTGAGGATTTGAAGGGATAATATTTTGTAATAATGAGAAATTGGTTGAGAGAAAAGTGGATCTGTAATTATGAGATGGTTATCTTCTTTTCAAATCTCTCATGTATAAAAGAGAGTGCCCTCTATTCATGGGGGGAGGAGAAGAATTATTATTATGTAGATTAGGGAGATAATTATTATTATGTAGATTAAGGGAAGAATTGTTATGATGTAGATTGAAAGAATTGTTATGATGTAGATTAGATTCATGAAAAGACTCTTTTTGTAAACCTACTTGTTGGAGATTAATGCAAGTTTGAATTCAATGATTTTGTCTGTCGTAGAAGTTAGCATCTGGTGATCTAAAATCTTCCATGTTGGCATCGACAAGGGCCATCGATCCATCTTGGTAAGCTTATTGTAAATTGTTAGTGTAGATTTTCATTTCATGTATTTGTTATTTTTTTTTATTTCACTATTCGAATTTGTTGCAAAGTGTGGTAATGCAGGAACAATTGGATCTCCATATTTCACCATACATGAGCTTTAATGGAGCATTCCACTTGTTAGTTTAGTTTCTCTAGGAGATAGAATCAAAGTTCATATTTTATTTTCATGAGCCATCAATGAACATGTCCATCACCTCAGCAAGAGCTTTTGCTTGTTTATGAGTTTTGCTTTCCAGCTTTTGAATTGTCTGAAGATTGTTTTTTTAAAAGTGTGTTGCTTTCTAAATGGTCTTCTTATCTAAGCTATACTAAAAAAACATAGAAACCTATCTGTTATCGACACATGTAGTGCATCAACTCTACTGATTACGAATCCCGGTTGATAATTTATGTTTGGTAATATATTATGCATATAATTGCATAATATATGATCAATGGTATGATGATATTCGTTCAACTTTGTTTTCTTATTTAGACTCGTGCAACATCTTTATTCAAGAATATAAGTTTGATTGTTTAAAGAAACTCATTAAGGAACTTGAGATAGAACAAGAAAACGTGTTGGTTCAAAGAAAGTCTCAAGATTTTCTTTGTCAGGACATTTGTTTTGAAGATATTTATGACCAACAATAGGAAGAGTATGAATAAAAAATAGATGAAGCATTATTGATCTGAAAAGATCTCTTAAAGGCAATGGTTGAGTTTTAAAGCATGAGTTAATTAACCATTTAGGAATTGAATGAAAGAGGAAGAATTAATGATGAAAATGGCAGCCATAAATAAATACACAGATCCTAAAATAAGCATAAGGAACAACAAACCATAAACAACAAAGTTGATAACGAAGTTCGACAATCTCGCCTACATCTCCGGGCCTTTGTCTCAATGGGTGAGTCTTTCTTATTTCTCTTCAAAGATTCAAATGTACATCATAAAAGTGCCAAATGGATTACAAACTGATCTGGATGTGTTTTTTTAGATCTCAAGAACCCATCAAAACTGACAGAACTGAAAATGGATGAACGAAGCTCCTAGAAATGGCCCACAAAGGTGCTCTCCTCAATGGCTTCCCTGCATAAAAATGGCTTTGTATTTTCAATTATTTAGAATTTCATTTTCTGAACCTCCCTTCTAGATTCCAAGAACCTCTAGTTTATATAGGCTTGAATTTGGCAACAAAATCCCAACTTCCCCCCAAGATTTGGCCTCAAAACGAGCTCCAGATCCTCCAAAAATGGCCAAAATCTCCCAATATTAAGCTAAAAATTAATTAAAAATCATAATATAATGTTGAAAAACCCATATTTGAACATTTACAGGGCGCAACCCCTTTTCTCTAGGCCCTTGGGCATATGGAACGCTGCCATATGGCCTTTGGCTAGGCTAGCACGCTATCCCCTCCAGAATAGGTCCCTGGTCCTGTGGCTATGGCCCATGTGGCCAAGCTCTATACTTCCACGTGCCCCTTTGGTTGTAAGGCTCTTTGTCTAGCCCCTGGACACGTGCCTTGGTCAACAAGCTATCCCAACCGACCGGGCGCTATCCACAAATCTGCACAACAACGTATAAAGGTAGGGGTCTGGTTATATGGTGAGGTTTCCATGTTAAGCGCTGGGGCTATTACAAAAAAGTGGGCCATGCCAATACATAGAGAAGGGTCATGTTTCAAAGGCCGTATGGTAGCGCCGGGGCTGGGGCTAGGCCCCAGCCCTTAACTCCGCCCAAATCACAACAAAGGTAAGTTTAAATACAAGTTTGTGACCATGATTAACAAGGAATAATGTGGGCAGGCTGGTAGCCCAAACCTGCCAAGTCAGTCTCCCAGACCGAAGGTCACGGGTTCGACTCCCGTGGAGTCTATACAATTTTTCCCAAACTATCCAACGAAGGGGTGCCACATGGAAAAATAAGACTGGGCCACATGGAACCATACCATTCACCCACATATATGTCACGTTTCAGAGCATGATTCGACCACCTGTCTACCCAATCAACATGCCACTATACCTTCCATGCCACTATACGAACATACGACCTATACAATCAATTGCCATGTCATCACTGTACGAACTATACAGACTGCACAATCATCAAAATTTTGCCTGTTTGGCAAAATGAACAAATCACAATATCTTTCGAATACAGTGTCTGTTTGAGCCTGTTCAAGTTGCATTGGTTTCGTAACAATGAGGCCTATGCACATGTCCATTTTGAAGCGATTTTGAGCACTTTTATTTTTAGGCCATCCTGGACGCATTTTGGTTCCTGGATCCATTTTGGATCACGCCTCCGCACTAAATACCTTTTGGTCCTCCAAAAGGATACTAACCAATCATCAAGCATGGGATAGGCCACCCCACATGTTCTCTGGCTTTAAACTCTATCCGGTGCACTTGTCTCATCAATATCAATTGTAAAACAACCATGATAACTGACAACATATTGTTAACCATTTGTACTCTATCACATCTTACTGAAGCCACTATCATCCATGTTGAAAACATTACTAATGATAACATCAGAAATATGACTGCAAATGAGCTAATATGTTTGTAATACTTTCACGACATTAGCTTATCTTGAAGCAAATTATGATTGAACTTCCATTCTACAATCATCTCATGTTCTTGCTTAAGATCAATTACTTGATTTGGCACAATTATAGGTGTGTTTCTTGCACGAGCTTCCTTCCTTAATTTTTCCATTGTTTGAAGAGATTGATTTTCTTTTAAGTGATGAGCATGTACAACATATTCTTTGCCTTCTTTGATTAAGTGATATTGATTCTGTTCCTTGTAGAAGATTGCTTTGCGATCATACAAATAAGGACTACCTAAGATCATTCCACTTTCATTGAGTGGCACCACATCACATGTTACCTTGTCCACAAACTTAGATGAAATTTCAAACTTTAATGTGCATTGCTTTGTTATGTGCAATTTATGATTGTTGATTATCCATTTAAGTGAGTAAGGCTTATGATGCATTTGATTGTTTAATCTCAATTGTTTAACCACTTCCTTTGAAATCAAGTTAGATTGAGATCCACTATATATCAATGTGTCAAACTTAGTATGCCTCATTATGGCCCTTAAATGAAACAATTCACTTCTAGAATCAAATACATCACCAATTTTACCTGCCAAACCAACTGCTGAGATTTTAGATTCATCACCCGAATCCGATCCCAAGTCTATTGGTCGTGTTGCTGCTGCAACTGTTTGCCTCCCTTTCCTTTCTTTGAACCACTTCGGTCTCTTCTTGGGATGAAATTGCCAACAATGTTCCTCACCATGCCCTTCTTTCTTGCAATGTTTGCAAGAGATCTTATCTTCCTTTCTTTCCACTAAATTTGATTTCTTTCCATTCCACTTCCTTTTGTCCTCTTTTATCGAAGACGATTTCCCTGATACACCAACTTCTGTTTTCCTCACTTCAATGTATTTTTCTTGAAAATAAACCTCATCAATATTAGTAGGTACAAACATAAATACAGTGTTATGAATGTGTGCAGGTAAACCTCCTATATACTTCATAATATTCTCTTGGGTATGTAAAGGAATATCTAACATTAATGCCATTTTACGAAATCCATCTGTGTATTCTTGCACTGTTTGTCTCTTTCTTAGTTTAAGACCTTGCCATTCAATTAAAGCCTTCTCTTTATAACCCAAAGGATAGAATTTATTTCTAAGTGTAGAAACAAAAACTTTCCATGATGGAAATACATTACCCACTTGTTGCGTGCCATTTTGCAACTTGCTTTTCCACCATATGAGTGTTGTTCCTGCAAGATGAAGTGATGCCAACTTGATTTGAGTTGCCTCATCCTTGATTTGTTGCACACTGCAATAAACCTCCATATGTCTGACCCAATTGTCAAGCCTCTCTGCATTGAATTCAACATCATACATGGGTAATTCAAATTTTACATCAAGCTTAAGTAAAGGCATATCGTGTTTATGTTTATGGGAATGTTTTCTTGTGGTGGATTTAGAACTTGAACTTGAAGAAGAAGAATAAGTTGTTGGAGAAGAAGGAGGTGAAGGAGGATTTTGAGAAGGATCCTCTCATTCTTCACTTTTGAACTTTGAAGATTCACCTAGAATCAGTCTCTTCCGTTCCAAGTAATCATCATATAGAACCTTCATGATCTCCGACATGGCGAAGAAGGTCTTTTGAAACACTTTCTCTTCATGAGAAAGTCCCTCTTCTGATGCCATATTCTCACTTTGAGAAGTTCTCTTTCTCGATCCAATCTCAAGATTCTTTTCAACAAGCTCTCCTTCACCATGATTCAACTTTTCATTGGTAATAATGCAAACTCAAAAACCAACCATCAACTAGCTCTGATACCACTTGATCCGAAAATATCTTTTAAAGACAATGGTTGAGTTTTAAAACATGAGTTAATTAACCATTTAGGAATTGAATGAAAGAGTAAGAATTTATGAAACATGGAAGCCATAAATAAATATATAGATCTGGAAATAAGCATAAGGAACAACAAACCATACAAAACAAAGTTGATAACGGAGTTCAGCAATCTCACCTACATCTCCGAGCCTTTGTCTCAGTGGGTGAAGCTTTCTTATTTATCTTCAAAGCTTCAAATGTACATCATAAAAGTTCCAAATGGATTACAAAATGATATAGCTGTGTTCTACTAGATCTCAAGAACCCATAAAAACCGACGGCACTGAAAACAGATGAACAAAGCTTCCAGAAATGGCCCGCAAAGGTGCTCTCCTCAATGGATTCCCTGCATAAAAATGGCTTTGGATTTTCAATTCTTCAGCATTTTCCTGTTTTGAACCTCCCTTCTAGATGCCATGAACCTCTGGTTTATATAGGATTAAATTTGAAAACAAAATCTCAACTTCCCCCCAAGATCTGGCCTCAAAAAGAGCTCCATATCCTCCAAAAATGGCCAAAATCTCCCAATACCAGGCTAAAAATAAATTAAAATTCATAATAATGTTGAAAAACCAAAATTTGAACATATACAGGATGCAACCCCTTTTCTCCAGGCCCCTAGGCATATGGAACACTGCCATATGGCCTTTGGTTAGGCTGGCACGCTAGACCCTTCGGAATAGGTCCCTGGTCCTGTGGCTACAACCCATGTGGCCAAACTCTATACTTCCACGTGCCCCTTTGGTTGTTAGGCTCCTGGTCTAGCCCCTGGACATGCACCTTGGTTGGCGGGCTAGCCTGACTGACTGGGTGCTATCCACAAATCTGCGCACCAACGTACAAAGGTAGGGGTTCGGTTATATGGTGAGGTTTCCATGTTAAGCACCGAGGCTGTTACAAAGAAGTGGTCCATGCCAATACATAGATCAGGGTCATGTTACAACAGTCATATGGTAGCGCCGGAAATGGGGCTAGGACCCAACCCTTAACTCCACTCAAATCACAACAAAGGTAATTTTAAATAAAAGTTTGCGACCATGGTTAACAAGGACTAACATGGGCGGGCTGGTAGCCCGGCCCTACCAAGTCACACGCCTAGACCAGAGGTAACGAGTTCAACTCCCGTGGAGTCTATACAATGTTTCCCAAACTGTCCAATGAAGGGGTGCCACATGGCATCCCAAGACTGGGCCACGTGGCACCATACCATTCGACCACATATATGCCATGTGTCAGAGCATGATTCGACCACATGTCTGCCCAGTCAACATGCCACTGTACCTACTACTTCACAGTATGACCGTACGACTTGTACAGTCAACTTCCACGTCAGCACTGTACAGACTGTATGAACTGCACAATCATCAAATTTTTGCATGTTTGGAAAAACAAACAGATCACGATATCTTTCGCATACAGTGTCCGTTTGAGCTCGTTCAAGTTGCGTTGGGTTTGTAAATACGAGGCCTACATACACGTCCAATTTGAAGTGATTATGAGAACTTTTATTTTTAGGCCATCCTGGACCCATTTTGGTTCCTAGATCCATTCTGGATCAATTATTGATGTATTCAGAGAAGTATAAAAAAGGATATGAGGATGCAGTGGCTGATCTACAGAAGCAATATGGGTTTAGTTCAAAGGAATATAAGCATGATGTTGCATCTTCATTTGAAAATGATCATAAAGTTTATAATGAAAAGCTTGACGAAATAAAACAAGGAGCCACATCTAAAGATGAAAATTGCTCTGTTCTTTTTGCTCATCAACATGAAGTAACCATTCATATTTACAATGATCCTCTTGCAATTCTATTGGATTCATCAAGGAGAGAGAGCTTTACAATTTTCATGAGCAATGGAGATGGATTTAGATGTTATGTTGAGTCATCACATTTCATTTTTTTTTTATTTGGAGAAACTGACTACAAATTTCAATCACAGAGTCATTTGATTGATTGGATATATTGGTTGTTTGATTTCACATAGTCCAGTAGTTGTTTTCAGTTGTTTAGACTAGGATAGTTTGTTTTTGAATAAGCTCTTAGTTTGAGCATATTTTTCAGTATTGTACAGTTTTAGTTTGCAACAATGTATTGTTACAATTTCAGTTTGATTTTTGGCTTCAGTTGCAGAGTTAGTTGGTTGCAAATCAGGTCATAGTTTGTAGGTTGAAGGTCTTAGAAAATTTGGGAGCAACCCAATGGATCATGAACATGGTCTATGTGTTCTTTGGTGCCTCATAGGGAGGACGCCATCCCCATTGGAGCCAGTGTTATCACCCTATAAATTTCTAATGCTCGCCAAATTTCTTGGTCTCTCAACACTCTTGTGATAATTTCATCCCCCTTGTCAATCTTTTGTCAACTTTGCCAAATTCTCAGATTTCTGGGTCAAATTTTTGTCAAACTACTATTTTCCCAAAACCTCCAAATCCTTGGTCATTTTCGTTGAGTTTATGAATTCTTACATAAAAAAAATCATCACGCCTTTTCACATTGTTTTTCTTATGATACCTTGAGTTTTGAAAGTAGCCTTACCATATTGAAGATGCTCAAATATTTTTATTTTAAAATTAATATAAAATTATTATTTTAAATCACTAAAATGATATTTATATTAATTTTTAATAGTTATATTATCTTATTTTAAAGAGAGGGAGGGGGGATTAAATGTTCAAATGTCCAAAACCTTGATCCCATTCTCATTTATGATGATGATGATGATGATTAACGTCCACTAAGACCTAATTGGTCTATCGGACCTTAAGAGGGTAAGTGATTACTTGTGATTCTTTAGAATTTTGTTTCTGTGCTCGAAAAGCATTAAGAGAAGCTTTCCAAGATCACCATACTTTTGTTGAGTTAAGAGGCTAGGAAGGTTGGTAGTGTGATCAATATTTTGAAAATGAGATCTAATATGGGTATAGGATGGACAATCTAAGAGAAAGTGCTTTTCATATTCAACCTTCTTAGTGTCACAAAGGTGACACACTCTTTCATCCCATGGCGTTTTAGGAATTGACCAACGCCTAGTTTCACTATGGAGCTCGTGAGAATTTGTTCTTATCTTAGCAATGCTTATTTTTTTCTTTACACTTGGCAAAACAGATATATAATTTTGATCTTCTAGATTAGGGTTGATTACATCTTTATAATACCTTAATTTTATTTTTTCCTCTAACTCTTTATCACACCACATTTTTTCCTTAAATTTTGATTTGACATTTTTTTTAATAGTATCTTTATTCTGCAAAATGGTTTCTTCCATGATTCCCCAATATTTTATCCAAGACCAGGCATCTTTATGCCATCCTTGCTTGAGTCGATGGTGGCTATGACTTGATTTTGAAGCAATTTTAGGTAGCCTCTTGTCTTCCATGTTGTTTAACTTGTTCTTATACATTAGGTATCTAGTCATAACCATGGAGTTAACCTATCGACCCCAATCTCCAGTTATAGACAAGCAACCCAAGAGTTTTAGAAAGTATCGACAAGCGGCAAGCCACAAAGGGGCGTTATAGTGCTCAACGTGTCAATAATGTTATCGACCATCAACATATATAAAAATGGTAAAAGCAATCTCTCTTATAAATATGGGTTATTACACACTACTTATTAAATCTATTCACCAAACATATGAGGTTTCAAGAATGCCTAGGTGTTCGCCAACAGAGGAAAAATGCCTATGACATGATCGATTGACCAATTTTTAGTTGATGATAGGTGTTAGATTCTACGCCAAAGTGCTTGACTGATAAATGTGGCGAGGTCACATTCTTTAGGTTATGCAATTCCCACAACATAGAAATATGCATTGATGATCCAAGTTCCCATCCAGTAAAAAATTAAACGTCAAGAGAACATGCAAGTGCAAATGAGAGGCAGGGGTTCAATTGCTCGAGTGCCCGAGTGTCAACATAAATGATCAATGCCAAGTGCTCTGTTCACGTTGAGTTTTTGAAGAGAATCTATTTATGAAGCTTCTTGTATTCTGATGGAGCCTACAAATAATTATTACCTTGCCATCAATCATTTTCTTCAGCAATGGGCCTTTTGGATTGAACTCCTTTGAGGATTCTTGGATATATCACCGGAAATTTGTCCTTAAAGTTCTGTTGAATTTTTATAGTTCATCTCTTGCAGAATTCCAAACTAAGAAGGCATTTAAAAAATGAACACTTACACAATACATGGTTGAGAATGCATACTTGCTTTAAACGACACATATCTCATTGATATAACCTCTTCCCATGTCATATTTTCGAGCTTGTTGATTATTGTATTTTCAGAGGTTTCATGTCCAATGGAGGTCAACACTTCCTGGTGTTGGTCATTTGATAGTCCTTGGAGAGACCTATCTTCACAAATGTCAAATGTGTAAAAATTATATGAATATGATGAGATCAAAACAAGTTTATGAAAGGCATTTCAACACAATTATAGGAGAGTTTAAACATGAACAAGGTAACTAGAGTTTGAGTGTTTTAATTAAAACACATCAATGCATCTGGAAAAGGATAGGAAATTTCTTCAGAGGAGATTAAAGACTTGACAAACATGGTATACATGGTGCTATTTCACACTATCTTGGACATAATTTTGCAAATATGTTTGATATTATTTTTGAGAATGAGAGGAGAAAAAGGTGATGATCTCTATCTAGAGAACACACTTAATTTGACAAGGGCTCTATATGGATTCCAATTTCCCTTAACTCACCTTGGTAAAAGGAAACTGATCAATAAGAAGATAATAAAACCTAGTCAATATAAATCTATAAATGATAAAGTAACCGATGGCGTCTATCAACTCCCTAGAGAAGCTTGGAGGATCATTGCTACTGATGATACACACATAAATTATGATCTCATGCTTTGAGATACAATGCAACTGGTTGGAAATGTCTACTTACTCAAGTCTACTTCATGGGAGATGTATGGGAGTGGTCCATTGTTTTGCTTGAATTCTTTGAAATTTGTTTGTTACTATGATACTATATTCACAAGAAATTGGGAAATGATATGAAATCTTGGAACTGGGAGAACAGGGGAACAAGTTAAACACATGAGAGGACAAAATTCAAGTTTCTAGGTGGATGAGATATAGATGTCATGTCTTCGCAATTTTTTCTTTTTGATAAACCAAAGATTAAATTGTTTTGAGTTTTGGCTGGAAATTAACATTGCACAGAACTTGTGTAGCGATTTAACATTATGCAATTGTTGTAAGTACACAGAGGGTAAAATGATAAGGGGGAATGTTTGATGGATGATACAAAAGTGATTTTCATCCTCCAGCAATGTTGTAGCCACTACCTAAACGAATATTTTTTGAAGAAGACCAACACGCTGTGTAAAAACCTTACGCAAATGTTGTAGGTTGCAGTTACACATCGAGTTGCAAACAATTCACTACACAAAGGTGGCAAGGAGCCTTGCCAATGCTCAGATCAGTTCAAGATTCGCCTCCAACTGTCCCTGATAAATCATATCATCTTCAAGGTCAAGGATATATTGGAGAATCTCTTTTTAAATTTTTTTTTGTTATTCATTAAATATGGTTAAAACGAATTTCTATTTTTAGCAAGTAGTTTAGAGTTGTTCCTTTTTTGATGTAATAAGATCCATAATTATAGGATAGTAGAGAAGTTCGACTTCTCTAGCCTAAGGGTGTAGTTTTCTTATATATTTGAGCATTTTGAATGTGTAAAGGGTTGGTAGAATCACAAAGAATATTTTGTATTGAACATTGTACATATTTTCTGAATTTGAATGAAATACTAGTGCAGAAGTCCATAAATTTTTATACCAAAGAATCTAGTGGTGGTGACCTGAAGTCTATGTTCTTTTTCATGTATGTTCTTCTTGTTTTCTTTATCTTTCATCTGCAAATTCATATATATTTAAATTGGAAATCAAATGGTCTAAAATTCATCTGAAAATGATGCTTTAGATTCAAGCGATTTAAACACCGTCTTTTCTTCTTAACTCATCAGAATTCATCTTTATTGGTGCTCTGAATGTTGTTATGTGTTTTCTCCTTCTTTCATCCTATAAAAAAAAATTAAAACTAAAATATTATCACCTACCTAGCCTTTGCTTCCTTGAGATTTCTACCTATCAGTCATTGATTTCATTTCCTTTCAGAGTTGACTCCATTTCCCAACAGATTCCTTTCCTTCTGGCCAACAAACTTTAAAAAACTCGTTCATCTAATCAAAGATCTAGCCACTGATCCTCAACAGAGAATCGATCTTTCAGAGACCAAGTGAAAAGATATATCCCTCTCTGAGCTAAAAGGATAGTTTCAGTTCTAAAGTGGTTTTGTGGTTACCTTTGTGATTTGCTTCTTCAGCCAAGCAATTTACATAGTGCTAACACCACCTACTAGAAGATTCCTCCTCTAGAATGTTCTTAGAAGGTAGTTAGTATTTTATAAGGATGTACGAGCAATGTAATGGAATAATTGTTGAGTATCGTATTTGGAGCGTAGCTCATTAGGAGGTTTCCCCCTCAAAAATGAAAGTCATTAGGAGTGGGTCCCTTCCTTAAAAGGATCGATATGAAAACCCTAATGTAGGGAAATACCGTACAATCAATCCTTTTAAGAAAGGGATTCACTCCTGATCACTTGATTCTTTGAGGGGGAAATCTCCTAATGGGATACACTCCAAGCAAAATACTCATCAACTATCCCATTACATTGCTCATACTTCCTTATATAATACTAACTAGACCTTTTAAGAACTTTCTAGAGGAGGAATCTTATAGTAAGTCCTCTTACATTTATTGTTTTCACACTAGGCATTATTTATTAAAGGTGACCTTCATACATAACAATACATCTATATTATGATTCCCTTGGGTACTTCCCTAGGTAACCCATATTATTCCCCTAGCTACACTATAGAAAGCCTCCTTTCAACACACTCTTTTTTGTGATTGTTATTTCACTCTATCATCATCACCTTATGTAATTTTTTATGTAGATGGTTTTCCTTTTGTAGTTTTGAAACTCGAAATGAAAAAATTCTCTATACCTAGGGGCATTCTATTACCTAGAAATTTCAATGTATGCACTTGTTTCATGCAGTGTTCTAAGCCCGATCTCTAGCCATATGATTTAGGTGGTCATCAGGGCCAACTCAATAATGGTCTTGATAACAACAATTTTTGGGCATGATTTCTAGGCACAATTTTCAAGGTTTTCCCATGTGATTTTTGGGCTAGTCATATCTAAAGTCTATGGAACTGATACAATTCACAAATTTTCTTTCCAATAATCTAAGCAAGAGCCAAAATATAGTGTAGAGAGAAAATTCATGGTATCGACAAGCGCCCCCC